>JARYGA010039852.1:0-53233 GCA_030545235.1 Helianthus tuberosus
AACTGAAATTACAACCTGATAATATAAAAACTTTGTTCTTAAAATGCAACCACAAATAACATAAACATTGTTTAAGACTTGCGACTCGTCCAGGTAAAAGTCGCGACCCCTAAACGTGGATGATCCCGTAACTCTAACACAGCGGGAAAACGTAGCATACCGTGCCAGATCCTTAGTTCCCTGAAATACATGTAAGTTGGAAAAATCAACATAATGTTGAGCGAGTTCATGTGTAAGTGAGTATGTAAAACCCTTGTAAGTATAAAAACCCTGGTATGTAGCAAATAAGGAAAATAGAGATCACCAATGGTTTGCAAGGCCATTGGTATGTGTGAAGTGCAAGTAGGAAGACTCAAACCTAGCGGATTTGTGCGTCGGGTACATAGTCACTCCAAGGTCCGTACTGTGGGCCTGGAACTGGGCTCGCTACACCCAAATAGATCTACCGCATTGTGCCCCTCGGTCCTACAATGAGGATTAATGGCCTCAAGTTGCGCCTACCCACACACATGATCTAAGTAGTAACCCTCCTTATGCTAACCATACCATGTAAAAGTACTCGTAATCATAGTAACACGTATTTCACCCCCGCAGTTTAGAAAACTGAAAACAGTTAAGAGAAAAGGGGGACATGAACTCACTGTAATGCGTCCTCGATAACAGCAACTCAACTCGGTCTGCAGCACGACAACCTACAACGTGCTAATATCTATTAGACGAACGGCCGTGCCTTAGCTTAGAGTTTTAACGTTCTTGGGGAAATAGTTAGACAACTATTTCGTGTTTATATTTCTTGGTTATCGTATAATTAGATTCCTTCCCAAGGATGGGGTATTCGTACATGTATTATGTATGTGGTGACTTAAAGTATTGACAAAATACATTTACAAGTCTCATATCCAACACTTTAAAGTTTTATGTCAAAACTCATGGCGAGGTTTAATTCCGAGAAATAAAGTTAAACATACTTGTTAGAAAAATAGTTTTTCTAAGTCTTTGTATTTTTTTAGAAAAATTCGCCAGAACTTCCCCTAAAAACGGGAGTGTCCATGCTAATACGCACATCTTTTTCTTTTTGAAATCAACCCATGATCATCAACAATCAACCCTTACGTTTTAACACGCAAAATACTACCCTTGTCGTTTCAGTTTCAATATGTGAAAAACTGGACTGTTTTCGGACGAGTAAATAAATACTTAACTTATTCCAAAAATTCCAAAATTTTTGCGGAACGTCCTAATCGACCCACAAATTATTGTGTAAAAATATCGGGGTCTAGTTCATTATCAGTAATTTATAGAAAATCGTTTACCGAACTGTGATCAGATTTGTTACATTCTGATCACAGTTTACGGAAAAATTCGTCAAAAATTTCTAGTAAGTCCGTTAGAAAAAATTCCAGTTCGAGGGTCACAAATACATCAGTGACCATCTTTGATAAAAATATCAGGGGCTGGTTCGGTTTAGATTTCAAGTTGTGACTGAAAACGTATGACCCATTTTACTGCAGTTAAAATCAGCCTTAGCTGCTGTCACGAAAACAGGTTTTTAAAATAGTAACCGACCTCAGAAAAATACGATTCCAGTGCCATTTTCTTTATTTTTCGAAAATACACAATTTAGGCTTTAGAAATTCCGTTTTTTGATTTATTAAAGTCCGTTTACAGCCTGTTGAAGGCGGCTGAAAAAGTAACTCAGCATGTTATTTCACGGTTTAAACATTACTAAATCGCATCAACGAGTGTCCGAACAATGGATTTAGCAAGAAAACAACTTTTAAACATCGAGTATGATTTAACCAACCCTCAAACCAACAAGATTCCGCTTCATGATTTAGACATAAGTAAACTTTTATGTAGCTTTTATGTTCATAACTCATGTTTCATATTTTCTAGTATTCTTGTAATTTAGTAATTTAAACAACAATACAACATACTACATGTCATCATTTCGAACAAGACGAAATCAAGTGTAAGGAAACTTACTACTAGCCTCTAGCTAGGGAAGAAACTAATGAAGAAATGTGAAGAAAAGATGGTGTAAACGGCTAGAACAATGCTCCTTTGAGAGTCCTTCAAGATGCACCTTCCATGATTGCACTTCAAAGCTTGAATGGAATGTATAAGATGAAGGAGATGATGATATTTAAAGGTGGTGATGGTGTTTTCGGTTTGGGCAGCCGAGACAAGAGGGAGAGAGAGTGAAATGGAGTGTGTAATCTTGTGAAATGATAAGTTGTAAGATATGGCCATACTTATACATGATTTGTTTACCTCAACAAGTAAACAATCCTATAAACAATTCATTTAAAATCTTTCAAGATATAAGAGGTATGGTAATATGACATGTGGGGTCCCATTTTGGGAACTAAAATCGTTGGGGGGGGGGGGGGTGCTTAGTGAAAAATTGTAACTAGAATGTAAGTATAGTTAGATGTAAGAGAGGTGATGGTATAAAGATAGTTTGTTTATTTTTAGCGGGTGTTATGGCATACGGGGATCATGACTAGCCATAAATAATAAAACAAGGTATTTGACAAAAATTTAGTGTCCCGGGTAATGTCCGGTTATACGATTAAATACCGTTCCGTTAAAATGTTTAATTATGTCGAAAAAGGTCCTTTATGTATATTTTTGTAACATAAATTATTCCCGGTACTTAGGAAAATATACGGGACCGTTCTGCAATGTTTTTGCACTTTATTAGTAATTTAAAAATGCTGAGTTTTGTATTAAAGTGCAGAATTTTGTACTTAAAGTACGTTTTAGGCACATCCGGTCACTATAAACTTCACCTAGTGACGTAGTTCTACAATCCTCACCTCCCTACACTCACTACCAGTGTAGTAAACTATTCCCGGCTCATACTGGCCTTAGAGGCAATGTCTGCCTGATGCTGGTTATGTCAGCATGTTTGATGGGTATCCCGTATAGTGTGCTCACTGTGCTTTTTGTGCATCAAGGTTGTCACTGGTGTTTGTGCATAAATAATAGAGTGACAGTATAAAATGTGATGCATGAGCATGTATGTATCAGAAATCAGTAAGCAGTTTAATCACAGTTGTAAGCAAGCACAGTAATTAAGCAGTAATTAAATATTAATTAATTTGTACGGATACCTGGTTTGGTGAGGGTTGTCACATTCTCCCCCCGTTAAATAAATTTCGTCCCGAAATTTGAGTTCTGCTACAAGATGCAGGGTTCTTAGGAAACAAATGGGGGTATTTCTCTTTCATTAGATCCTCACGTTCCCACGTGAATTCAGGTCCATGCCTAGCATTCCAACGAACTTTGACGAGTTTGACACTGCTCCTGCGAGTTTTATTAACTTTCCAATCCGTGACCTCAACAGGTTCTTCAGTAAAGTGGAGCGTGTTGTCGATATGAACTTCGTCAGCAGGAATGATCACTGTATCTTGTGTTGGACTTTTTCTCAAATTGGATACATGGAATGTATCGTGAACACCATGGAGTTCAGCAGGTAGGTCCAACTTGTAGGCTACAAGCCCAATCCTTTGCAGAATTCTGAAAGGGCCAATGTAACGCGGATTCAACTTCCCACGCTTTCCGAAGCGTGCCACACCCTTACAGGGTGAAACTTTCAATAAAACCATATCTCCAACTTGGAATTCCAAGTGTTTCCGGTTTGGATCTGCATAGGCTTTCTGTCTTTCACGAGCCGCTTCGATACGTTTTTGAATCTGAGCAATCTTGTATGTCGTCTCTTGGACGATTTCGGGACCAACAAGCTGTCTATCACCTGCGTCAGCCCAGCATAGTGGTGATCGACACTTGCGTCCGTAAAGAGCTTCAAATGGCGCTGCTCCAATACTAGTGTGGTAGCTGTTGTTGTATGAGAATTCGGCCAGTGGTAAATGCTTATCCCAGCTACCACCAAGATCCATTACACATGCTCTCAGCATATCCTCCAATGTCTGAATAGTTCTTTCACTTTGGCCATCAGTTTGCGGATGGAATGCAGTGCTCAAATTCAATTGTGAGCCAAAAGCTTCTTGGAAGGATTGCCAAATCCTTGATACAAATCTCCCATCTCTATCAGAGATGATTGAGAGAGGCACTCCATGACGTGAAACGATTTCTCTCATGTATATTTCCGCAAGTTTACTCGTATTGTCCTTCTCTTTGATTAGCAAGAAGTGCGCGGACTTTGTTAGGCGGTCAACTATCACCCAAATGGTATCATGGCCCCTGGGTGTCTTGGGCAGTTTCGTTATAAAATCCATCGAAATCTGTTCCCATTTCCACTTGGGAATTTCAGGTTGTTGCAGAAGTCCCAAAGGCTTCTGATATTCAGCTTTAACCTTGGCGCACGTTAAACATTTGCTAACATAAACAGCAACGTCGCCCTTCATCCTGGGCCACCAATAATAATCCTTAAGATCCTGGTACATCTTATCCGCACCGGGATGTATAGAGTACCGTGATTTGTGTGCCTCATCAAAAATAACTTTCCTCAAACCACCAAACAGAGGAACCCAAATCCTTTTCATAAAACATAACGTTCCTTCCTTGTTTGGTATCAATTGCTTCTCCATCCCACGGAGATATTCTTCTTCAAGGTTTCTTTCCCTAAGAGCTTCTTTTTGCGCGGCACGAATGCGCAGGGAAAGATCTGTCTGGATAATCATCTCCAAAGCCCTAACCCTTATGGGCTTGATCCTTTCTTTACGACTTAGGGCATCGGCGACCACATTCGCCTTCCCTGGATGGTACTTTATCTCACAGTCGTAATCGTTCAACAATTCAACCCAACGTCTTTGTCTCATGTTCAGCTCTTTCTGGTTGAATATGTGTTGTAAACTCTTGTGGTCTGTGAAGATTGTACACTTCGTACCATATAGGTAGTGTCTCCAGATCTTTAATGCAAATATCACTGCGCCTAGCTCCAAATCATGCGTGGTATAGTTCCTTTCATGTACTTTCAACTGGCGTGACGCGTAAGCTATAACTTTCTGGCGTTGCATCAACACGCAACCCAATCCTTGACATGAGGCGTCACAGTATACCACGAAATCATCTGTACCTTCCGGTAGTGCTAAGATCGGCGCATTGCAGAGCTTATCCTTCAACAACTGAAATGCTTCCTCCTGTTTGATTCCCCAGTCAAACTTCTTATCGTTTTGCGTGAGGAGTGTCAGTGATTGAGCGATTTTTGAAAAATCCTCAATGAACCTTCGATAGTAACCAGCCAAGCCTAAGAATTGTCGAATCTCGGTTGGCGTCTTTGGAGTCTCCCAGTTCTTTATCGCCTCGATCTTTGTGGGATCGACATGGATTCCATTTCCATTAACTACGTGTCCAAGGAATTGGACTTCACGTAGCCAAAACTCGCACTTAGAGAATTTGGCATACAACTGTTCCTTTTTCAACAACTCCGGAATAGCTCTTAAGTGTTGTTCGTGTTCAGCCTTTGTCTTTGAATAAATCAAAATATCGTTGATGAATACAATCACGAACTTATCGAGATACGGCTTGCAGACTCGGTTCATTAGGTCCATAAAAACAGCAGGCGCGTTTGTCAACCCAAACGGCATAACTAGGAACTCGTAGTGTCCATAACGAGTTCTGAAGGCTGTCTTCGGAATGCTCTCTTCTTGTATTCTTAGCTGATGGTATCCAGATCGAAGATCGATCTTAGAGTAAAAGCTTGAACCTTGGAGCTGATCGAATAAATCATCGATTCTTGGCAGAGGGTATCTATTCTTGATCGTCAGCTTATTCAACTCCCGGTAGTCAATACACATACGAAAACTACCGTCTTTCTTTTTGACAAATAAAACTGGAGCTCCCCAAGGTGAGAAGCTTGGTCGGATGAATCCTTTGTCAAGTAACTCCTGGAGTTGTGTCGACAACTCCTGCATCTCTGACGGTGCAAGTCTATAAGGTGCCCTAGCTACAGGCGCGGCGCCTGGAACTAAGTCAATGTGAAATTCCACTTGCCTTTGAGGTGGCAATACTGGCAAGTCCTCTGGAAAGACTTCAGGATATTCCCTCACGACAGGGATGTCTTCGATTTTCAGCTCAGCAGCTTTCTTATCCATGATGTGTGCCAGGAAGGCAGCACATCCCTTTTGTAAACACTTACGAGCTTTCAGGCAACTGATAATTCTTAAAGGCGTATCCCGCTTCTCCCCATGAACCACAATTGTTTCTCCATCTTCGGTTGGGATACGAACTACCTTTTCATGACAAACAATCTCAGCCTTGTTGCTTGATAACCAATCCATTCCTACTACCACGTCGAAGCTTCCCAGCTGGACTGGTAGTAGATCCAAAGTAAACTCACGTTCTCCCAACTCGATTACACATCCCCTGATCACTTCATTAGCTTCTACCAACTTTCCGTTTCCTAATTCGATTGAGTAAGGAATATCTAATTTACTAGCGGCTAATCCAAGCATATTCTTAAACTCTAGCGATACGAAGCTATAATCGGCACCAGTATCAAATAAAACGGATGCAAAGCGTTGGTTTATAGGGAACGTACCAGTAACAACATTGGGATCCTGGCGCGCTTCCCTCGCTTCGATATTGAAAACCCTTCCACGCGCTTGATTCAATTCTGGGCAGTTCCGCTTATAATGCCCCATATCACCACAGTTAAAGCAACCTGGTCTTTGCCCGTTTCCTCCACCATTTCCAGCTTGATTGTTATTGTTTCGGTTCGCATTACCAGCTTGATTCGCATTGTTGCCTCGATTCCCGTTTCCTCCATTGTTCCCCTGTGGGCGATTCCCAATACCCCCACGATTATTATTTCTAATCCCAAATCCTCCTTGGCCTCCCCGGCCAGCACTGGCCCAGCAAGAATCCTTCAAGTGACCAGTCTTTCCACAAGCTTCACATACTTTTAAACTACATCGGCCTGAGTGGTGACGCTGGCAAGCATTGCACTTAGGTTGTGTACCCATATATCCCTTTCCTTTCCTTCCAGTACCAGTCGTAGCTTGGACTGGCGCACTTGGTTCTCCTTTCCTGCCATCACCGCTTGTGCCTTGTTTGAAATTCGAGAATTTTCTTTTGTTATCCCCGGACGACTCTACATGAGTCTCCTTCTTCTTTTGCTCAACATCAGAAAACTTGTTTAGGCGGATCGCCTCCTCAGTGAGAGCTACGCTTAGATCGATCGCCTCGGTGATTGTTACCGGTTTTGAAGAGGTCACCATACTAATGATTTGAGGAGCTAAACCCCAAATGAAGCGCTCAATCCGCTTGAATTCTGGTGTGACCATATAAGGTACCACCTGTGACAGGTCGTGAAACCTCTGAACATATTCCTCAATTTTCGGTCCTTCCATCTTCAGATGCCAAAACTCAGTTTCCAACTTTTGAATTTCAGCGCGAGAGCAATACTTTTTGCGCATGAGCTCTTTCAGCTCGTTCCACGTCAATGCGTAGGCTGCGGCTTCACCAAGTGTTTGGACTTGTAAATTCCACCATGACAGGGCTCCGTTCAAGAATAGCCCAGAGATGTAAGTAACCTGCTGATCTGGAGCGCATTTGCTCATGCGGAGAACTGATTCTGTCTTTTTTGCCCAACGAACAAAAGCAACAGCACCTCCGGTGCCATCAAAGTTTACAGGTTTGCAGTCTAAGAACTGCTTGTAGGTGCATCCTGCACATACGTTACAATATATGAATGGCATTAGCAAACTTGCTATAGATATCCAATGTATCATGGTATGCCTTAATGACTTAGTATTACCATGAGGCGGATTGTTGTTGCCGTTATTGTTTGAGCTGCCTCCGCTGGGTCCTCCTTGAGAGGCGGCGTATTGCGCGATGGCGGCAGCGATGATTTGTTGAAGTTCTGCCTCGTTGGCAGGCATGCGTGGATCGCGTCTCGGTGGCATCTTTTAAAAGATGGTTTACGCGAGTCAGGTCATGGTAGGTAAAGTGTGCATATAAAACGATAGTAATAATATATAACATCTCATGTTAAAATAAACCAAACACATAACATCTCATGTTATAAACAATCAATCACACAACATCCCATGTTATAAACATATCAATAAATCAGCCATGCCTGTAATGAGAATACTGCGATTAAGCTTTTATATAACCAAGACCACAATTACAATGTTTACAAGTTCCACAAATGTAACATACATCCAAAAAGGGACCAAGGGTCACAACGCCCTTGTCCGAAACGTCTAAACATATACAAATACCAAACATCAAAAGTCATAATCGTCAGGTGGTCTTCAAAAAGCTATGTAGCCGACTTAATCGCCGTCTTCTCACCAAAAGTGGTGGTACCTGCATCAAACCAAAAGAGCCCTCATGCTGCTGCTGGTGGAGGAGGAAAATGAAAATAGAACAAACTGCGCATGAGGAGCCAGTCCTCCTCCATGGCGTGGTGAGAACGCGATAGACACTCTATCTGCTGCTCCAAGGCCTGGACACGACGCGTCAGCGCGTCATGCTGTAGCATGAATGAAACGAGGACATCCTCCGTGGACGGCCCAACAAAATGGGGATGGTATGGATCTGTCGGCGGCATGACGGATGATGATGTCCAGAGAAAAGGCTCGCTGGGTGGAGTAAAAGGTGGTACGGTGAACGGTGGAACAGGGGGGACAGCAGTATGGTGAGGGATCTGCGGTGCAAACTGATCCCCTCCGGTCAGAAAAGGTGCATGGCCAAAAGGCTGATGAGATGGGCCCTCTCCAGGACGCGGCGGAGGGATCTCCTGGAGAAATGTGACAGGCAGATCCGCGCGATGCGCATCAGTAGTGTGTGTGGGGAACAAGGGTGCATCAAAAGGAGCTAAAGCTGGTGCAACCGGTACTACAAAAGGTGGAACATCATCATCGGCCTCTATCCACCCATTCCGGGTGTCAGCATACTGAGGGTCGACATGAGCCGCAAAGAGTGCATGGTCGGGCTCTAGAGGCACCGGGTCAGGAATAGGAGCAACAACATCAGGCTCAGCGAGTATATCAGCACGAATAGGTGGTGGAACAGAGGAAGCTACCGACTCAAGAGAATCAGGAATCAACGAATCAGAATGGGCCTCCTCATCAGGAATCTCAACTATCGGAAGAGCGACATCATCTGCAATCAGGGCCCCGCCCTCATGGTGGTCCTCAGGGGGACCCTCGAATAGATCGAGGTCGTCATCGGACTCAATATCGTGTGGCAAATCCTCTGCAGGAAATGCAGCGAGTGGAACAGGAGCAGGGATCTCCACAAGAGGTAGATCCCCGGCAGGAACACCATCAGCATGAGGTATATCATCCCCAAAATCGGGTATAGCAAAAGGCTGGAATGCATCCTCGTCAATGCTGTCTGTATCTGATGTATGAACCTCTGAATCAGTGTACATCGGGTCGTCAGAGTCAACTGCCATTGGGTCTGAAACCCCGCTCGATGAAGACATAGTGTATGTAATACAACCACAGATATGCACATATATCAATCATATAATCAAGTAAACACATTAATCACCAATAAGCAATTAAATAGCTCTCGTAGTCCCACTAGCCTCCCAGCCTCCCAGACTGACTCCCTAGTCCCACTAGACAACTACCTCAGCCTCCCAGACCGAGCCTCAGCCTCCCAGACTGAGCCTATAACTAACAATTAAAATGTGCTCAACATTTGTTTGTAAAAACATTTTGGATCTGGACTTAAGTGGTATGCAGTGTAAAAATGTTTTCGTGAGAGCCCTAGTGATCATAGTCTAGACTCGAGAAGGAATCCTAGTTCGCTATGATCAGAGCTCTGATACCAAGCTGTCACACCCTGGCTTTGCGGAAGCGTGGGTTAATTTGGTGTGACTTCTTAATACCATAGCTTAATCACAACAAAGCTATATGAAAATAAAACATGCAGATCATCCATTGATTTAAGTTTGAAAAGTAAAATACCACAACATTGTCTTAAGGCGTTGACGCATGCAACTGAAATTATAACCTGATAATATAAAAACTTTGTTCTTAAAATGCAACCACAAATAACATAAACACTGTTTAAGACTTGCGACTCGTCCAGGTAAAAGTCGCGACCCCTAAACGTGGATGATCCCGTAACTCTAACACAGCGGGAAAACGTAGCATACCGTGCCAGATCCTTAGTTCCCTGAAATACATGTAAGTTGGAAAAATCAACATAATGTTGAGCGAGTTCATGTGTAAGTGAGTATGTAAAACCCTTGTAAGTATAAAAACCCTGGTATGTAGCAAATAAGGAAAATAGAGATCACCAATGGTTTGCAAGGCCATTGGTATGTGTGAAGTGCAAGTAGGAAGACTCAAACCTAGCGGATTTGTGCGTCGGGTACATAGTCACTCCAAGGTCCGTACTGTGGGCCTGGAGCTGGGCGCTCGCTACACCCAAATAGATCTACTGCATTGTGCCCCTCGGTCCTACAATGAGGATTAATGGCCTCAAGTTGCGCCTACCCACTCACATGATCTAAGTAGTAACCCTCCTTACGCTAACCATACCATGTAAAAGTACTCGTAATCATAGAAACATGTATTTCACCCCCGCAGTTTAGAAAACTGAAAACAGTTAAGAGAAAAGGGGGACATGAACTCACTGTAATGCGTCCTCGATAACAGCAACTCAACTCGGTCTGCAGCACGACAACCTACAATGTGCTAATATCTATTAGACGAACGGCCGTGCCTTAGCTTAGAGTTTTAACGTTCTTGGGGAAATAGTTAGACAACTATTTCGTGTTTATATTTCTTGGTTATCGTATAATTAGATTCCTTCCCAAGGATGGGGTATTCGTACATGTATTATGTATGTGGTGACTTAAAGTATTGACAAAATACATTTACAAGTCTCATATCCAACACTTTAAAGTTTTATGTCAAAACTCATGGCGAGGTTTAATTCCGAGAAATAAAGTTAAACATACTTGTTAGAAAAATAGTTTTTCTAAGTCTTTGTATTTTTTTAGAAAAATTCGCCAAAACTTCCCCTAAAAACGGGAGTGTCCGTGCTAATACGCATATCTTTTTCTTTTTGAAATCAACCCATGATCATCAACAATCAACCCTTACGTTTTAACACGCAAAATACTACCCTTGTCGTTTCAGTTTCAATATGTGAAAAACTGGACTGTTTTCGGACGAGTAAATAAATACTTAACTAATTCCAAAAATTCCCAAATTTTTGCGGAACGTCCTAATCGACCCACAAATTATTGTGTAAAAATATCGGGGTCTAGTTCATTATCAGTAATTTATAGAAAATCGTTTACCGAACTGTGATCAGATTTGTTACATTCTGATCACAGTTTACGGAAAAATTCGTCAAAAATTTCTAGTAAGTCCGTAAGACAAAATTCCAGTTCGAGGGTCACAAATACATCAGTGACCATCTTTGATAAAAATTTCAGGGGCTGGTTCGGTTTAGATTTCAAGTTGTGACTGAAAACGTATGACCCATTTTACTGCAGTTAAAATCAGCCTTAGCTGCTGTCGCGAAAACAGGTTTTTAAAATAGTAACCGACCTCAGAAAAATACGATTCTAGTGCCATTTTCTTTATGTTTCGAAAATAGACAATTTAGGCTTCAGAAATTCCGTTTTTCGATTTATTAAAGTCCGTTTACAGCCTGTTGAAGGCGGCTGAAAAAGTAACTCAGCATGTTATTTCACGGTTTAAACATTACTAAATCGCATCAACGAGTGTCCGAACAATGGATTTAGCAAGAAAACAACTTTTAAACATCGAGTATGATTTAACCAACCCTCAAACCAACAAGATTCCACTTCATGATTCAGACATAAGTAAACTTTTATGTAGCTTTTATGTTCATAACTCATGTTTCATATTTTCTAGTATTCTTGTAATTTAGTAATTTAAACAACAATACAACATACTACATGTCATCATTTCGAACAAGACGAAATCAAGTGTAAGGAAACTTACTACTAGCCTCTAGCTAGGGAAGAAACTAATGAAGAAATGTGAAGAAAAGATGGTGTAAACGGCTAGAACAATGCTCCTTTGAGAGTCCTTCAAGATGCACCTTCCATGATTGCACTTCAAAGCTTGAATGGAATGTATAAGATGAAGGAGATGATGATGTTTAAAGGTGGTGATGGTGTTTTCGGTTTGGGCAGCCGAGACAAGAGGGAGAGAGAGTGAAATGGAGTGTGTAATCTTGTGAAATGATAAGTTGTAGGATATGGCCATACTTATACATGATTTGTTTACCTCAACAAGTAAACAATCCTATAAACAATTCATTTAAAATCTTTCAGAGATATAAGAGGTATGGTAATATGACATGTGGGGTCCCATTTTGGGAACTAAAATCGTTGGGGTGGGGGGGGGGGGTTAGCTTAGTGAAAAATTGTAACTAGAATGTAAGTATAGTTAGATGTAAGAGAGGTGATGATATAAAGATAGTTTGTTTATTTTTAGCGGGTGTTATGGCATACGGGGATCATGACTAGCCATAAATAATAAAACAAGGTATTTGACATTAAATTTAGTGTCCCGGGTAATGTCCGGTTATACGATTAAATACCGTTCCGTTAAAATGTTTAATTATGTCGAAAAAGGTCCTTTATGTATATTTTTGTAACATAAATTATTCCCGATACTTAAGAAAATATACGGGACCGTTCTGCAATGTTTTTGCACTTTATTAGTAATTTAAAAATGCTGAGTTTTGTATTAAAGTGCAGAATTTTGTACTTAAAGTACGTTTTAGGCATATCCGGTCACTATAAACTTCACCTAGTGACGTAGTTCTACAATCCTCACCTCCCTACACTCACTACCAGTGTGGTAAACTATTCCCGGCTCATACTGGCCTTAGAGGAAATGTCTGCCTGATGCTGGTTATGTCAGCATGTTTGATGGGTATCCCGTATAGTGTGCTCACTGTGCTTTTTGTGCATCAAGGTTGTCACTGGTGTTTGTGCATAAATAATAGAGTGACGGTATAAAATGTGATGCATGAGCATGTATGTATCAGAAATCAGTAAGCAGTTTAATCACAGTTGTAAGCAAGCACAGTAATTAAGCAGTAATTAAATATTAATTAATTTGTACGGATACCTGGTTTGGTGAGGGTTGTCACAGGTGGTTCATTTTCAACCATCTTTTCTTTCTGTTTAAGAAACACTCCCTGTTTTGTTTGGATTGCCTTTGGACAATTTCTGGCAATATGACCAACTGTTTTGCATCGAAAACAGGTTCTCGTTTCTTTCCTTTGAGAAATTTCCTTCTTCATTTCCTCTTGCTTTTTAGCAAGGAATTCTTTGTTCGATTGATTCCTGAACAACTGCTCCTTTTCCTCTTCAGTTGATGTTCCTGAAACAAAAACACTTTTTGGTTTATAAGTTTTTTAATTTTTATGATTTTCCGGTGGAATAAAACCAAGTCCTTTTCTTTTGAAATTACCGTTATGGTTTGGTTTCTTTTGAAAACCTGAACCAGAACTGTAACTTTTTTTCTTGTTTAACCTTTGTTGAAATCTTGAGGTATAAGATTTAGGTTTTTCAGAAAGATTTACATCTTTTATTTCAGAAATATTAATTTCTGTTAGTTTGAAAACCTTTTTTATCATTTCTGGTTTAACACCTCTTATTGGAAACTCTTCATCAGAATATAATTTGTCAGAATCCTTCAAAGTATATGCCACTTTGATTGGTTCGTCATTCAAATTAGATTTTGATAACAAAAATTCTTTATCATAAACCCGTTTGTCCTGTTTGACTGTTGACTTTGACTGGTTGGACTCAGACTTTAACTCTGATTTGGACTCCAACTTTGACTCCTCGGTTTCATCTTTATCCAACACCTGATCGACCACTTTCTTTATTAATTCGGACTCATGATCAATGTCGGACGATGTGAATATAACATCAATGTTGTCTGGCAAATTTTCTGAATACTCAGATTCCCACTGTAAATTGGTTGCCTTTTTTACTCTTTCTGAATTTGGATTTCTAGGAGAATATCCATTTTCAAGCGGGGGTGGACACTTGTTGTAACTGGCACTTTGTTTCTTACCAGATGTCTTCACTTCATTATCCTTTATCTTTTCAGAACTCTTGTCTTCAGATACTTCCTCTTCATCAAATGCCTTCATGCCTTCAACAGATGGATAAACCCTGTCAATAACATAAGAAGTACATGAGTAACTTTTTAACAACCTATTAACTCTTTCTGTTTCAATCCTTTGTGTTTCCAGTTTCTGTTCAAGCACAGCACATTTTTCAATGTAACTGTTAACACTTTTCTGCTTTGTCATGAAAGCTCCTTGAAGTGTCTTCATTACTGTTGCTTGTTCACTGCTTGACAGATTGTACTGATTCATTGCTTTGTTGATAACATCATATGATTCTTTCAATCTGTTCATGTTGTGAATCAAAGTACTATTTTGCTTCTTTACTGCTTCACAATTTTCACATATCACCGGAATCTTTTGTGCATCGGCTTCTGCATCAACTTTGAAAACTGGAATGTCTTTTAATTTCTTTCTTATCACAGGAACTTCTTCATCATCACTGCTGACAGGTTTTTTAACTTTTTTCTTTTTCTTTTTAGCTTTTTCATCATCACTGTCACTCTCCTCTATCATTCTCAAGTCCTTTTCCAATCTTCTTGCATAATAATCATCATCATTATCACTATCTTCAGCAACTCGAGCAACAAAAGCTTTGTGATTCGGAGTTTTGTTAGGATCATAATCATCCCAACTGAAATTTGCCCAGCTAAACCCTTCTGGTAATTTTTCATCATCTTGGTTTATCAGACATGCTTTACTGTCAGCTGAAACATATTTATCCCAACTGAAACCACTTGTAGACTTTTTATCATCTTGATTCACCATGCAGGCTCTCTTTGATGATTCCTCAATTGTCTTCCTGGCATGTGCAGTTTGTGGTTCTTGTTGATGTGGTTGATGAGCAACTTGATGATAAATTGCTTTTCGATAGTAGTCATTGTTGTTGAACGGATTTTGAGCTCCACTTGCTTCCCTATTTGTGCACTCCCTCTTGAAGTGTCCTTTTTCCCTGCAACGAAAACAAGTAACTTTAGATTTATCAAATCCTAAAGTAGAAACATTTGCATCATGAAAATCATCTCTTCCCGTAATTTGTTTAAACTTTTCGGCTCTTCTCAAAACACTCGCTAAACACCACTTTATATCCCTCATTTCCATCTCCTCAGCATCAATCTGATCGTAATCCTCTTTTGTCAACATTGGATTCCCGATCTTTCCTGCTACAAGACTTCCATATGATTCCAGCACAGTTCCCAGCAAAGACATATGACTTTTTGCAACCTCTTCCGAGAAATTTTCATCATTCTCAAGATTTAAAACAATATTGCATTGTAACCTCTTTCCATTCTTTGTTGTTGACAGATTTGAATCAAATGATGGATATGAAGAAAAACTTGTTTTGCTGTTTGATCCTTTAGAAGATCCTCCAGATGAACTCTTAGCATTGAAAGCAGTCTCGACCTTTGGTGACATGTTGATCTTATCACTGATACCTCCTTTGTAATACAGACCGATATCTTGTTCACCATCAAAATCTTTCATTCTTGATATCTTCCTCTGTTCCATCTCTTGAGCTTCAAGCTTTTCAATGAACTTGTTCAGTGTCAAATTCCCAAAACCATTCTTATTTCTCAACATCATCAAATACGTACCCCAAGTTTCATGTGGCAATGCATCAGCCAACTTTTCTACCAACTCTTCATTATCTTTATTGATGTTCACTCTCTTCATTTGGACTAACATATTGCAATATCTTTCGATGATCTGCTTTGTGCTTTCAGTTCTCAAACCATGAAATAAATCGAACTCTTTCTTCAAAAGTGATTTTTTGTTCTTGATCATTTCTTTGCTTCCAACAAATTTTGATTTTAATGCTCTCCAGATTGAATATGCACTTCCAGTGTGTTGTAGTAAAACCAAGATATCTTCCTTCACAACTTGATGCAATAAACTAATCATCATCTTTTCATTTTTGTATTTTTTTCTATCATCAACACTTAGATCTTTAAAAGCAATCTCCTCTTCCTCATCATTCGTCGGTCTAACATATTTTGTTTCCACACATTCCCAAGCATCCAAATAATTTGCTTGCACCCAATTTTCGAATCGTTCCACCTATCCTTTATACTCTTCAATGTTCATAAGCTTTGGCGGTTTTTGCATAGTGCCCGTTTCATTTTCCATTGTCAAGTTCTGAGTAACACTAGCCGGAGTAGTTGGGGTAGTAGCAAATGTGTTATAAAATTCCTCTTCCATGATTCGGTTTTCAGGATTTCACAAACAGTCAAGTTCAAACAGAATTAACTTTCACGCGGAATAACCTTTTGGTACGAAATAAGCCTTTTCAAACGGAATCAACACTTTCAAACGAAATACCAACTTCACACGGAATTACCTAATTTCGTGTGAACTAACACTCTTTCAAACGGAATAGCCAATCTCAAGCGAAATCACTCAAACGGAATAACAATTTGGAGCGGAATAGCTGATTTCGAACGGAATTAACAACAACTTCAAGCGAAATTATGCTGATGTCATCATACTCGAACTGTTTTTCAAGCGAAATTACAGATTTTACCAATTTTATATCGAATTAAGATCCAATACTTTCAAGGATTCGTTAAAACACTGTTGCGCACAAAATGTGAGAAAATTAGCCGATTTTAACCGTGAAAAGTTGTTAATTTTGAAAAAGAAGGTGTAGAAATCAGAAATTACAGCTGAATTGGTAAGAACTCTTCTTCCTGAGCTCTGATACCACTTGTAGGATCGTTTTCAGACCCAAACGAGTCATTCAGAAGAGTTTTTCTCAATACGAAAGGCTGAAACAGACGTATCAAGTTCAATTCAGCTAGAATATCACATTAAACTGTCTTTAGATTGATTTGACAAAGAATTACAGCGAGTAGACACTTCGCCAGCACTTCGACTCTCTAACCGGAAAGTAATCTCGTGCCAAATGACACGGACACAACACATATATATAGGCATGCTAATTCCGCTTGAAACTGCCTCAAACGAAATCACATTCAAGCGAAATCACTGATTTTGTTTGAACTGCCCTGATGTGATTTTAAGCGGAATCACAATTTCTAATTTCGTGTGAAATGACCTTTCACCCTATATTTGACATTTTTCTCGTACAACGTGCCTAGATCTATCTAATACAACATAAGACTCGATACAAGACGAAGTCGACAGACGCATGCACCAACATGTAACACCCCAACCGATGATGGAAACATCAGGGCATGGCACTGAGCGAAACAGATTGTCCAAGAGAAATTCCATAACAACTACTTTACCGAATAGTTAATATTATGTCCCATACCATAACCTATTAAGCAAATAAGTTATTACAGATAGCGATATCTCAAAGACGAATAACATATTCCGGCAACTCAGATTCAAATAAATAAATTGTTTGTTTGTTTCTAGACTCTCTCTTACTTGATTCCACAAAAGCAATAGCACAGCATCCTAAGCATTTCAAACACCTATCACATACGTTAAAATAGAGGTCAATACACATAGTGTAAAGGTGAGCATACAAGTTTATTAGTATAGTAGAGTTCGAAAGTGTTTACGCATAACCAGCATGTGACATGTATAATGCGAAGCTAGTAGGTTATCGACAATGAAATATGTACAGACTAGACTGCGAGTTGTAGAATGCGCAACACATATCACCACTGTGACATGTGAGAGGTAACCTTAACAACCCCTGTCCACGACAGGTGCTGAGTCCAAACAAATAGTACTATTGTTGCTAAGGCGTCAGGCAACAATCACTGTGTTAACATAACATACAAGCATTCATCGAGTAACAAGTAACATCCAATAGCGGTCAGCGTATAAATAGTGTTTGCGTTGTGTGTTCGATTGTGATTTAGAATATGTAACATATGTAACATCCAAAAGTGCATAAAGAAAAAAGGGATCGAGTATACTCACAGCGATGGAAATGGATTGAAGGGAGTGCTAGAGTGATTAGCCTGAACAGATAATGATAGCATAAGCGAAGAACGATGCGTAAAACGGTGAAAAGTGACCAAGTGTCGAACGGTAATCCGATCGGATGGAAATTCGATCAGATGGTTATTCGATTGGATGTCAATCCGTTCGGTTGGTCATCCGATCGGATGGCCATTCGATCGGATTGACATTCGCTTGGTGAGGATGTGTTTGTGTATGATGGCTTTGAAGTTTTCGTTGTAGCATTTTGAAAACAGAGAAGTATCTCTACCCTTCAGGTCGATCGATCGAACGGTCATTTGATCAGATGGTGATCCAATTGGCGAGGCTTCTCAGTTGAGAACAAGTTCACAGTAGGACGTTCACTCGATCGGATAGCAATCCGATCGGATGACAATCTGTTAGAACTAACTTAGGTATTGAACATGTTGAAAATTGTTTAAGTGTTGAACCTCAAGTGCAATTCGATCGGATTGCGGTTTGATCGGATAGCAATCCGATCGGATGACAATCCGTTAGAACTAACTAAGGTATTGAACATGTTGAAAATTGTTTAAGTGTTGAACCTCAAGTGCAATTCGATCGGATTGCGGTTCGATCAGACGGCAATCCAATCAGACGGCAATCCGATCGGACGGCAATCCGATCGGACGGCAATCCGATCGGACACGCATCTGATCGTTTTGAACTTGATTATTTTGAAAGTTGCGGTTTGTTCGAGATGGTTTGACAACGTACTAAACAACAGAACCTCGTCAAGTCCCAAGTCGTCCGATCAAACAGGAATCACCCAAATCCGACCAGTTTACTGGTTTGTGACGGTTGTTCTTGGTTAACCCGAAATCGGTTGTCTCTCTGATGGAAACCAGATCTTGAACCTACTCATCACTAAGAAAGAGTAGAAGGTCAGAACGAGCTCCGATTTTATCGGTTTTGAGTGTATTGAGTGTAAAAGAGTTGAAAGAAAGTTAGAAACCATCTTTCAATCCTTTTAATTTCGAAAATGTTTAGATCTATGCGAAATCGTTGTGAAATCATGTGGAAATCCTTCAGATCTGAGTTGTTCTTGGTGGAATGAAGCCAAATCTTGAAGTTCATAAGAACTCCATGATGACGTCATCCTAAAACACCTCAAACCCGGTGATTTCACGGTTAAAAGTTGAGATTCAAAGGTGAAAATGATGAAGAAGTGCGTGTAGATCATAGAAGTACAAGATTTAAGTTGAAAACTTACAAGAATCGAGAGGAATAAGGCTTGAGTGCTGCTGGTCGAGAGAGAGGGTTGTCACATCACAAATGATGTGACAGGAGGGTATTTATAGGGTTTCCAAATAGGGAAAGTGCATTAGTGTCGGATTGGCCACCGATCGGATGGCGGTTAGATCGGATGGCAATCCGATAGGATGGCCACTCGATCGGTTGGCCATTTGATCCAAGTGTCCGGCGTGTTGAGTTTTGTCGTTTCGATTTGCGTGATGAGTGTTGCGATGCGATTCGAGTGAGCGAAGCGATAGTATTATCCAATAGTCACACAAATAACCTAACTACTATATCTAACATACAATCACTTATAATTAACTTGCATTTAGCGTTTGCGATTAGATTGCGATGCGATAGAATTGCGATTGCGATTTGCGATTAATCACTTCAACATAAACATAACATGCACAAGTAACACATAAAGGCACACAGACGTAAAACAATTTCCAGAACACATAATTCGAGTTGCGAATGCGATAGCGATGCGATTAGCGTTAAGTCGATTAGCGATTAAACAAGCGATTAAACCTCGATTATTAATAGATACTCCACATAATACAACTAAAGTGATTAAATAAAAGATCCGATTACAAGTCGAAAGTATGATTTAATATGTCAAGCAAGGAGTGACAGATCACAATTAGCAATCTTTTCTTCCTTTGACTTTGACTTTCCAAAAAGCGGGTTGTTACAGTTACGATGTTACTATTTGTATCTATATTTTGATAATATAAGTTTTATGCGAACGGGTCAAACATAGTTGATTATTTGTTCTTTTTTGTGAAAATTGAACCAATACCATCCAAACAACATCAATGACGTGCCAAACAACATTGGTATCGATGCCAGTATTCGTTTTCATGGTTTTCTAGTCAATGTAAAACATATGTCAATAATCACTTCAACATATTTTTTCGGTTGCTATACTGAATGTCAGTGTCACACCAATATTGTAACAAAAAAGAACCAATATCGTAACTATCCAAATAGATACAAATTGAAAACCTGCTTGAAGCATGAGAAATCCTACATTAAAAGGTGAAATTTCATAACTAGGGTTTTAAACGAACCTAACGAACATGAACAAAGCCTTGTTCGTGTTCATTCGCTAAGAAAATGAATGTGTTCACGAACGGTTCATGAACACTTATCGAACGAGATTTTATATTCGTGTTGGTTCATTAAGGAAATGAGTGTGTTCACAGACACAAATAAATTTGGTGAACGCGACGAAGGCTAAAGATGGATGGCACAGAGAGTAGCACCAGAACTTGAGCCTTAATTGTGAAACGGAGGTCGATCGTATTTGTCGATGTAAATAATGAGAAAGAAAAGGAGAATGATGCATAAACAAGGTGGAAATATTGTTTCCTTATTTAATTGTTACCGTAATAAAATATATAAAATTAAATAATATAACAAAAATTATTTTTACAAACTTTTCATTCTGTTTTCAAAGAGTAAATTACTGTTTTAACCCCTATGGTTTTGCCAGTTTAACCCTTTCAGCCAAAAAATGAATATTTTAACATATCAGACCCCGAGGTTTCATTTTATAACGGTTTTGGCCCCTGAGACTAACTTTGTTACTTTTTTGTAATTAAGTGTAAAGGTAATTAGGTCATTATATACCTTAGGGGGCGTTTTTCATAATTACAAAATTCTTTTAATATTTAGAAGATTACTAATGTGTGCGAGTGTGTATATAAGTTTAAGTATATTTTAAGCCCTTTTTACACGTTAGTCAAGTTTTAAATTTATAAAACACGATATTTTACTAACACTAAACACACATATGGGCAAGTGCACCCATCGTGAGCGTAGTATAGTGTTGGCAAGATACCGAGGTCGTCCAAGGACACAAGAGCTTTTAGTACCGGTTTATCCTCAACGTCTAATCAAATCAAAAGTTAGAAAAAGGGGTTTTTAAATTAGAAAAGTAAAAACTAACTAAAATGCTGAAAAATAAAAATAAAAGAAAAACAGATAGACAAGATGAATCACTTGGCTCCGACTCGTGTTTAGTGTAACCTTTGATTATTTCCGCACTTTTGCACTTTTTAAGAGATTATCTTAGTTATTGTAGTAGGCCCCTCTTTTGAAGGTGACGTTATCCTCAACCCAGTAGTTTAAGTCAGCAAGGATACAATCCTAAAGGGTCGGATTATTGAAAGATAATTAATTAAGTTATTAATGCATATTATGGTAGGCCCCTCTTTTGGAGGTGACGTTACCCTCGGCTAAGTAGTCTGAGTCAGCAGGGATACAGTCTTAAGTAGCCGGGTTAAAGTATTAATAGTAGCTTACATATGAGGGGATCAAAGAGTTTGGACCCCCGCCATCCAATACCGGTGGGTATTGAAGGAGGTCCTTCTAAATTTGACCCAGGTCCTTGCAGGATCTATACACTGAACAAGCAAGACTCTTACCAAACCGTTCCCTTAACCCCCGACTAGGTAGCCAACATATCTCCATATAGACCGTGGAGATATGAATGGTGAAAATCTTTTATTTTATATAGACAGTAAAATAATGCCAAGACACCACGGACAAACGATAAGGAAGAATCACCTTCAATATAAGAAACTAGTTATTAAAGTCATTAATACATAACCAAGTAAAAAGTGCGAAAAGATTAAAAATAAAAAGTATTACACTAGACACTTGTCTTCACCAAGTGATGTAAGAGACTTAGGCAAACATGGCCTTTGATTGTCAAGAACTCTTACGATCAATCTTGGATCCCGAGACGATTCACACACTCTATGATGGACAATGGATGATGGTGGTGGATGATGGTGTTGTGATGGTGGTGGGTGAAGTGTGAGAGAGGTGGTGTGCCAAGGGATGGTTTGCAAATGAGCCAAGCACCCCTATTTATAGCCTGAACAGCAGCTCGGGCACGGCCCCGTGTCCATTGGGCACGGCCCCATGTCCATCCTTCTTCTCTGTCTTCATTAATTGCAGTTTGTCTGCATTAGTTGACCACGCCCCCGTGTCCGCTGGGCACGCCCCCGTGTGCAGAAGCGTATCTGTACTATCAAGATTTCCTCAGATTCGGCGAATCTTAGAGTTGACCACGGCCCCTTGTCCGCTGAGCATGACCCCGTGGTGGTTGATAGAAGCTTCTATAACTTTGTCTTTTCTGCTGACACTTGGGCACGCCCCCGTGCTCATTGAGCACGGGGCGTGTTCAGCCTTCTGTTCTCTTGTTTTGCTTGGGAAGATGCTGTCGGGGAGGTCGGGCATGCCACGTTTGTTCCTTTTCTTGTATTTATGTTAGATTTAACTGTCTTTTTGCTTCTTTTGTTCATTTGAGCTCATTTAATCCTGAAAATACAAAAGGAAGACAAAAACACACTTTTTTCAACATTAGTACTAAAAAAGGGTTAGTTTTATGCCACAATTGATGTAATTTATATGTTGCATTTTGTGCACATCAAATACCCCCACACTTGAATCTTTGTTTGTCCTCAAGCAAAACTCTTTATAATGTGGCTTTATACTCCCAAATGGAACTGGTAGAAGAGAAGGTTTTTGGGCTTGTCGTAGAGTGTCGGGATTTCCAAGATTCTTTATTAAGTTTTTATTTTTATTTATTTACAATCCTATTCGTCATGATTTATTTAAAACATTTCATAGGATAAATTACTTATCAGGGCATAACATGCCTTTTTTTAAAATTTCACTTATATACAAATTCACATACCTCACGGGGGATCACTCAACACTCGGCCGAAGATGTATTTTAGTGGATCACTCGAGAGTGGCATGGAACTTACTCCTACCATAAGCTTGCCAAGCAATCAATCATCCACCTTTTTAACTATACACCTTTGTAAATATCAAGAGGACTTTTGGGGGGAAGAGTTAGGTTTGGGTTAAAGGTAGGTGGTTGGGTGAGTGGTTAGTAAAAGGGCGAAAGGCGTAAGAAGCGTCGGTTTTCGTAAGACTTTTTATTTTTGAAATTTTTATTTTGATGAAGCCATTATTCAAACAAAGTTATTTTTGATAAACTTGTTTGTTTATTTCTTTTGTGCTTCATCATCAAAAAAAAAAAAATTGAAAGTCATTAGAGAAACCGAGCTTGTTACTAAAACAGAGGGTTAAAAATAAAAAAAGGTTTTGGTGGGTAAAAGGGTTTTTGTTTTGGGTTAAGAAATGAAAAGGTTTAGGCTCAAAGGGGTTGACTAGGGGGATTTTGGGTAGGTGGTAAAAAAAATAATGGTGTAGAAATAAAAAGGGTTAGTCCTAATGCCTCCGTCATTTACTTACTCGGGTTTAAGTTGGTAAGGACCGGGAATGTATCGTCATGGCAAGTTCTAGAGTCGTAAGAACCAAGAGGCTATTCACACAAGAAATGAAAAATGAGCATTTAGTTTAAAGATATATATTTGTATGCTCAATAAAGGCTCAAAACTCACTTTTTGTGGGAATGGGTTTTTATGTGATCGAGTATATATAATCAAATTTTAATTAAGCTTGTCATGCCGTTTCATAATTTTCTTATGTTGGTTCTTTTTATCACGACGCTATCGGTTGTAAATTTGTAAAAATATAACCTTTTTATAACTTGAAATTCCCAAATTAAACCTAGACAAGTAAAAAAAATGAACATTTTTGAAAAAATTTGGGGTGATTAGAGGTTCCAATAGAGTTTTGTGTAAGGCTTGTTATTAGGACTTGCTAGATTCAAGGTTTTAGCATCCCCCCACACTTAAATTACACATTGTCCTCAATGTGTCCCAAAAATAAGTTTTTAGGTTGATTGAATGTGTAAAAAGGTGTGAAAAAAGCAAAATTTAATGTTACTGGGCGTCTGGACACGGCCCCGTGGTGTCCGGGCACGGCCCCGTGTTCAGGTCGCCAGTAACAGAAATTGTTAAAAAGAAACAGAAGCCTGGGCACGGGGGCGTGTTCAGTGAGCATGCCCCGTGTCCAGTTACCTAAACTGGGCATTTCCTGCAGATTGTGCAGCACGGGGCCGTGTTGGGCGGGCACGGCCCGTGCTGAACTTGCTGTAATGAAGAAAAAATTTGTCGGGTGGCACTGTTTTCGTGCATGGGGTGCTGGTTCATGTTTCCCTTGGTATCCTTCACTATCCTGAGTGTGTTTTATCCATTACAACATCATCCAAACACCAAATTAGCTAAAACCAGCATTCATTAAAACATAGAGAGAATTACATAATAGTCCTAAAGGTTAAAATTCTAGATAACTAGGTTAAAGAAGCACAAGAAATCTAAACCAAGAAGTTCTAGCCTAAAATTTATTCTACTAGCAAAATTTCCAAAGAGATAATTCCCTTGGTTGGATGCGACTTGAAGAACTTCTTTTTCTGGGCATGTGTCCCTCACACGTCGGTGAGCCACTCCTCTATCTCCTTTGGGAGAAGAAAGGCGGGCTCATTGGCGTTGGTTTGAGGGGGTGCAACCTCCACCGGGATTTCTTGTAGATCTTCAAGAGGAGGTTCCGTTGGAATGTCGTCCCATCCGGCCGGGTTGTTGATTCCAAGTGCTAAGTTCCAATCCTCTTGAGGGAGGATTGGTTCCATGGGAGGTGTCACAAGAATGTTCAACCTCTGGTGCAAGAGATTGATTTCTTGAAAATTGTTTTCCAACCCCACCATAAGATAATTTATACGGTCTATTAGGACCTCCTCTACCGACGTCATTTCATCTAGAGCCTCGCGTAATGCCATCACGTAGCGTACGAGAGTTGCTTCAATTGATGACTTTATTTCCCTTCGACTGTTTCTGGAGTGCGCAGAAGAGGTTCCACTGTTTTGACTAGACATTCTATGAAAACACACTAAAAATTTTAATGGAACAGTAACTCCGGGCACGGCCCCGTGTTCACCTTTCTGCAGATTTTTGGAACAAGGAATTTTGGAGTTTCAAATTATTTTTCTAACTTATGAAGCATTTTTTAGCAGAAATAACTTAAAACAATGTTATACAACTTATTTTTAACAAGATTCCTTGAATAAAAACCCAACAAATCACAATAAAGCTTGGAATCATGGTGATCTCAAGCTTCAATGGAGGTGTTGAAGCAAGAAAGATGAAGAAGAAGGTAATGGATAAAAGAGGAAGGGACAAGATGGTTGTTAGAACCTTCTTTTAGAAAATACCTAGGATGGTAGGTGAGAAGATCCTCTCAAATCTCTGTCCCTGGATGGTCCAAATGTGCAGGATTCTTGGCTGCATTTATAGAAAACGACAGCACGCTGCACACGGCCCCGTGTCGGCTGGACACGGCCCCGTGTGCAAGCAAGATCCTGACACATTTTGTCCGTATTCTGACAAAAAGTCAGAAAGGAATCTTTTGGTGGACACGGGGACGTGTTGACCTGGGCACGGCCCCGTGTCGAAAGGCTGTTTATGAAGTTTGTCTATTTCTAAGGAATTTTTCCGGGTCGGGTGGTTCCTTACTGGATGGAACAACCCCAAAGTGCCTAAGGTACCTTAATTGCTCTAGGTTAAGACGAGAACGCAAGAGGTTGTCGGTGAGGGTGATTCCTATGCTAAATGTAGGTGGACAAGTCCAACCCTTTCCCGGGCTCTCGTTAAAGAAGGTGTATGCCGAATCGCTCAGGTCTATGTATGCACCGAACGAAGTCGATGGAGAATCCTTCACGGCACAATCGGCACAGGGACGACCATCGCTCAAGTCCTCGCTAGAGTTAGAGGTAACATCGGGAACAACGAAGTTGTTTTTATTTAAATGCGATCCCAACAATTCTTCTTGGTTATCGTCTTGAGATAAATTATTGAAATTTATCCTAAGTTTTTTCAACCAATTAAGAATTAGATCTTCCATTTGAAATAGTTCATCAAGAAGCATTTCTCCTAGAAGTTCCGGTTGAGAGCATTCGAGGGAGAGATAGGGATTATTTTTACTTTTGCCCCTCTTAAGGCTACAGGAAAACAATGGGTCTATATAGTGGGGCTTATAATTTAGAAAATAACATTCTAATTCTTTATGAGGGCCACCACATATTTGACACCACGTACCATAAGAGTGCCGAAAGTAAAAAATATCAGTATCTCTCATGTTTGCGTCAGAAATTACCAACCGTCGGGATCTTACGGTTCTGTTTTCAGTAACTGAATCTTGGGCACGGGGCGTGTTGAGTGGGCACGGCCCCGTGTTCAGCTTACTGTCTGACTTAAAATAGGATTGCCAGTTCCAAGGATTGGGCACGGGACGTGTTCAGCGGGCACAGCCCGTGCTGAGTTCTGCAGAAGCTGAAAAACTAAGAAAATCCTAAAAAAATACAGAAAAATTAGAAAAAACGATTAGGCCGTTGATTCCTAACTTTCTTAAAATCCTTGTGTCCCCGGCAACGGCGCCAAAAACTTGATGTGTGCGAGTGTGTATATAAGTTTAAGTATATTTTAAGCCCTTTGTACACGTTAGTCAAGTTTTAAATTTATAAAACATGATATTTTACTAACACTAAACACACATATGGGCAAGTGCACCCATCGTGAGCGTAGTATAGTGTTGGCAAGATACCGAGTTCGTCCAAGGACATAAGAGCTTTTAGTACCGGTTTATCCTCAACGTCTAATCAATCAAAAGTTAGAAAAAGGGGTTTTTAAATTAGAAAAGTAAAAACTAACTAAAATGCTGAAAAATAAAAATAAAAGAAAAATAGATAGACAAGATGAATCACTTGGCTCCGACTCGTGTTTAGTGTAACCTTTGATTATTTCCGCACTTTTGCACTTTTTAAGAGATTATCTTAGTTATTGTAGTAGGCCCCTCTTTTGAAGGTGACGTTACCCTCAACCCAGTAGTTTGAGTCAGCAAGGATACAATCCTAAAGGGTCGGATTATTGAAAGATAATTAATTAAGTTATTAATGCATATTATGGTAGGCCACTCTTTTGGAGGTGACGTTACCCTCGGCTAAGTAGTCTGAGTCAGCAGGGATACAGTCCTAAGTAGCCGGGTTAAAGTATTAATAGTAGCTTACATATGAGGGGATCAAAGAGTTTGGACCCCCGCCATCCAATACCGGTGGGTATTGAAGGAGGTCCTACTAAATTTGACCCAGGTCCTTGCAGGATCTATACACTGAACAAGGCAAGACTCTTACCAAACCGTTCCCTTAACCCCCGACCAGGTAGCCAACATATCTCCATATAGACCGTGGAGATATGAATGGTGAAAATCTTTTATTTTATATAGACAGTAACATAATGCCAAGACACCACAGACAAACGATAAGGAAGAATCACCTTCAACATAAGAAACTAGTTATTAAAGTCATTAATACATAACCAAGTAAAAAGTGCGAAAAGATTAAAAATAAAAAGTATTACACTAGACACTTGTCTTCACCAAGTGATGTAAGAGACTTAGGCAAACATGGCCTTTGATTGTCAAGAACTCTTACGATCAATCTTGGATCCCGAGACGACTCACACACTCTATGATGGACAATGGATGATGGTGGTGGATGATGGTGTTGTGGTGGTGGGTGAAGTGTGAGAGAGGTGGTGTGCCAAGGGATGGTTTGCAAATGAGCCAAGCACCCCTATTTATAGCCTGAACAGCAGCTCGGGCACGGCCCCGTGTCCATCCTTCTTCTCTGTCTTCATTAATTGCAGTTTCTCTGCATTAGTTGACCACGCCCCCGTGTCCGCTGGGCACGCCCCTGTGTGCAGAAGCGTATCTGTACTATCAAGATTTCCTCAGATTCTGCGAATCTTAGAGTTGACCACGCCCCCGTGTCCGCTGAGCACGACCCCGTGGTGGTTGATAGAAGCTTCTATAGCTTTGTCTTTTCTGCTGACACTTGAGCACGCCCCTGTGCTCATTGAGCACGGGGCGTGTTCAGCCTTCTGTTCTCTTGTTTTGCTTGGGAAGATGCTGTCGGGGAGGTCGGGCATGCCACGTTTGTTCATTTTCTTGTATTTATGTTAGATTTAGCTGTCTTTTTGCTTCTTTTGTTCATTTGAGCTCATTTAATTCTGAAAATACAAAAGGAAGACAAAAACACACTTTTTCCAACATTAGTACTAAAAAGGGTTAGTTTTATGACACAATTGATGTAATTTATATGTTGCATTTTGTGCACATCAATTACTAAT
This sequence comes from Helianthus tuberosus, assembly GCA_030545235.1. Lineage (NCBI taxonomy): Eukaryota > Viridiplantae > Streptophyta > Magnoliopsida > Asterales > Asteraceae > Helianthus > Helianthus tuberosus. The sequence continues at coordinate 28,350 of JARYGA010039852.1, forward strand.
GCAAAAAATCAAGTTTTTTTATTATTTCGTTATTTTCACGATCATTATTTAATTAAATTATGTTTTATATATATATATGAATAAATATGTTTTTTCATTAAACGTTTGTTTTTTATAAACGTCCTTTTTAAAATCATTTGTTTTTTTAACCTTTTTTAAACCGCATATCGTTTTTAAATTATTTCTTTTTAAACCATTTGTCTATTAAAATGGTTTTTTTAAGTTGTTTGTCTTTTAATGTTTTTTTAAACAATTCATTTAACACTGTTCTTTTTAAAATCTTTTTTTTACTTTTTTAAACAATTCGTTTTTTTAAGTTGTTGATTATTAAATGCGTTTCTTTTTAAACCGTTCCTTTTAGAACTGTTTTTGAAACCGTTCATTTTTGAAACTTTGTATTTAGTTTACTTTTAGCCATTAGGAAAAATGAACTTCAGAAAATGAACAATTTCAAAAATTGAAGGAATTTAAAAATGATCGATTTTAAACTAACCAGTGGTTTAAAACGAATATTAAAAAGATGACTTTCATTTTTTAAGGTTTTGTTTTTTATAAACGTCCTCTTTTAATATTCGTTTTTAAATCACTCGTTTTGTAAAATCGATCGCTTTTGAATTCCTTTAATTTTTTAAATCGTTCATTTTCTAAAGTTCATTTTTCCTAACGGCTATAAGTAAACTGAATACAAAGTTTCAAAAATGAACGGTTTCAAAAACGGTTCTAAAAGGAACGGTTTAAAAAGAAACGCATTTAATAGTCAACAACTTAAAAAACGAATTATTTAAAAAAGTAAAAAAAAAATATTTTAAAAAGAACATTGTTAAATGAATTGTTTAAAAAAACTTTAAAAGACAAACAACTTAAAAGACGATTTTAATAAACAAACGGTTTAAAAAGAAATAATTTAAAAACAATATACGGTTTAAAAAGGCTAAAAAACAAATGATTTTAAAAACGACGTTTATAAAAAACAAAAGCTTAAATTGAAAACCATATTTATTCGTATATATAAAACATATTTGATTAAATAATAATCGTGAAAATAATGAAATAATAAAAAAAATCTTATGTCCACCCCTCTAGCTCAGTTGGTTGTTGGACCGGGTGTTTCATTGTGAGACTCCGGTTTGATTCCCGGCAAAAGCAAATGGGTGTGACATGTGTGCTATGATGGTGAAAAACCTACCGAGGAGGGTTTGATCCTGAGCGTCACTCCGGTTTTCATCCGGCTGTTACTCCAGCGAGTAAAATCGTGTGGAGGCAGTACGGTTTCCGGGGGAAGCCTTTGACCCAAGACTGATTAACCCAGCGCTGGCCTTGCTATCTGGGCCCACGTTCTTGGAGAGGGTCCGCGATGTGCGAATGTGACAATGGTCACCATTAGAAGTTCACCTTTCAAAAAAAAAAACTTGATTAATTGCATTAATAATCTCTTAAATCTTAAAAGAATTTTGGAATTATCAAAAACAGCCCTAAGGTATATGATCACCTAATACCCTTACACTAAAGTACAAAAAAAGTAACAAAGTTATTGTCAGGGGTCAAAACCGTAATAAAATGAAAACTCGGGGTCTGATATGTTAAAATATTATTTTTGGGCTGAAAGGATTAAACTGGTTAAACCACAGGGACCAAAACAGTAATTTACTCATTTTCAAATAATTTTTAAGTGGTCAAAGTTTAAATATTTAAAGATTTTTGACCCATATGAATTTGCCAATTTGACATTAAAGTGGGGCTTCCGTGATTTGATTGTCAACGTGTATCGGTGTATGTAATTTCTAAGAACATTGCGCCCTCTGACTTTGTGTTGCAGTATACGTTCGTAGTGACGCCTTTGAACAAAACATGGCACATTATATACCTATTTTAATATTTTGACTGCACTTGTTATACAATTTTAATTATAATATATTTGATGGTGATAAGTATAATGGTCTTGGAAGTAAATAAAAAATCTATAGATATTATGGACTTCGATGAAATCTCTTGGAAATGTTGTCGCACATGCTTGCCAAATATTTATCACTAAACCAGTGAAATCGTAATGTTTTTTTTTTAGCGGTAAAATTCTATGATCAATAGAACAGGGTCAGCATATGTTATAAAAACCCAAAGTACAGTACAGAAAATAAAAGTAAACAAAACAAAATAAAGACCGACTACACCCAATGGTTATTCTACTATCTCACTATATCTCTAATGTTGAAATCCGCCCATCGCTCCCATACAATATCCCCGAATTTTGATCTGCTTTTTAACCAAATGAAACTGTCCGCCATTATCTTTTCTGCTATCTCGCTGCTGTTTCGGATAATACCTTCAAACTCTTTTTCGTTTCGAGACTTCCAGATGTTCCACATAGTAGTTTGAACCACAACGCTAATAATTTTCTTCCAATCGTTCGATCCTGTTAAACCGTTAGCATATTATATAGCTTCTCTGCACCCTTGGAATTCAGTTGCCGCTGGTAGCTTTAGCCATATTAATATATTTTTCCAAACTGATTTTGATGGTGTGCAACCGCATATAACGTGGTCTGCTGTTTCCTCTTGTACCTCGCATCTTGAACATAACTGGTTTATGACTGGAATCCTTCGCCTAATGAGTTCCTTTTTACAGGAATTCTTTCGATCGTCGCTCTCCACGTGAAGTAATTGACTTTCGGTGGCACCCACCTGTTCCAGTTCTTCCATCTTTCCTCTACTTCGGCGCCATCTTGTTTGATTATATGGTTCCTTATCTCCGCAACCAAGAATTCACCTTTTTCGGCCGTCTTCCATTTCCAGCTATCCTCTCCAGGTTTGAATTTAATGTTGTTTAATTGTTGTGACATGCTGGTCCATTGCGCCCATTCTTCTTCCGTGTTTGGTGGCCTTGCCCAACCTAAGCTCCACTGGTTTTCATTCTCTAGCTTGATAACACAGTCTGCCACTTTCACTTGTCTGTTCGTAGCAATCTTGAAAAGCGCGGGATCTCTCCTTAAATATCTTGCCACCACACCAATTATCTAGCCAGAACTTCACTGTATTTCCTGTTCCCACCTCTGCTACAATCTCTTCTACTGTCGAAATTCCTATGCCTCCAAGCTCTTTACCTGCAGCAACAATATCTTTCCAAATACCTGCATATTTATTATTAATCGGCATAATTTTATAGCATCTATTGTTGTCATGTATGGATCTTATCACTTTTGTCCATAGCTCCTCCGGTTTCGTTTTATATTTCCACCACCACTTTGCCATGAGTGCAAGATTTGCACTTCTCAAATTGGCCAAACTGAATCCGCCTAGTTTTTTCGGTTTTGTCATCTTTCCCCAAGCTATCCATTGTATTTTATATTTTCCAGCATTCCTACCCAATATAAAGTCTCTTCTAATCGCGTCCAAAGCTTTTATGACCTTTTTTGGGGCTAAATACATGGAAAAGAAATAGTTTAGAAGGCCCCCCATCACCGCTTTAGCTAGCACCATTCTGCCAGCAAACGATAAACACTTAGCTTTCCATGCCGATAGCTTCTTGTTGAATTTGTCCAGAACTATCTTCCAGTATTTCTCTCTTTTCATATTTGCACCAATCATTAGACCAAGGAAGTTGAACGGCATTGATCCTATCTTACAATTTAAAGTTCCAGCCATTCCTTCGATCTCCGCGTCTTCTACTCTGACTCCATATAAGCTTGACTTGTTTAAATTAACCTTTAAACCTGTACATAAAGAAAAACATCTCAAAATACGGTTAAGATTCAATATATTTGTTTCGGACCATTCTCCCATGAATAACATGCCATCCGCATAGCATAGATGTGTTATACACGGGCCATCATTTGGGGAGCTGATTCCTCTGAAAACGCCTCTCTTTACTGCCCTCTTCATGATGACGTCTAACGCCTCCATTGCTAGGATAAAGAGAGACGGTGATAACGGATCTCCTTGACGTAACCCTCTTTGTAGTTTAAATTCCGACGTAGGCGATCCACTCACAAGCACCGATGCCCAGCTTGACTTTAGGCATGCACCAACCCATTTCGTCCCGGCGGAATTTAGTTTCTGTTTTATTTTAATAATTATATTAATATTATATATAGATAGGGTGGGAGTTGGCTACAAAGTCCATTTTTCCTACAAAGTGTAAGAAGTACTCTAAGGGTGACATGTGCCATTTAGATATTTTATATTAAAGGGCATAAAGGTAATTGAATAATTAACTTATTTATGGAAGATTTATTTCTTAAACAAAATAAGGAGATTTTTAAGGAAGCAACATATCTTTTAAGAATTCAAAATTGTCAGTTACATATAATACAAAGAACCTATACATAACAAATTAACAAGACATGCGATCACTCATGAACAAATTCTTGACGTTGTGTTTTAGTAGTTATTAGTTTATTCACGTTGTGTTTTATCAGTTACAAGTGTAAACAACTTACATTTCCGTATAACACATTAGTATAAATAATTTAGATTATGTATATTACACCAATATAAATAACTTACATTCCGTATAACACACTAGTATAAACAGCTTACAGTCCATATAACACACCAGTATAAACAACTTAGTTTCCGTATAACGCACTAGTATAAACAGCTTTGATCGCCAGTTTAACACACTATTATAAAAAAACTTAGATTTCGTATAACACACCAGTATAAACAACTTTGATCGCCAGTATAACACAGTAGTATAAACAACTTAGATTCCGTATAACACACCAGTATAAACAGCTTCGTTCTCCAGTATAACACACCAATATAAACAACTTAGATTATGTATAACACACCATTATAGAAGCTTGCATTCCGTATAACACACTAGTATAAACATATTATATCGCAAAAAAAGTTAAAAAAAACGTATGAACTTTTTTTTGGAATAGATTATAGTGTTATTGTTCTCCATTGTTTGAATGGTATTGAATCCTGTTGGAATGAATTTTCTTTAGTTTGGTTGTCTAGATCCATGATTTTAGAGAATTGGTGGTTAATTAATGAAGAAATTGCTAGAATAAAGGAACTGACAATAGTTTCTTTATTTAAAACATGATTAATGACTACAATACCCCTCACTCATTAAATGTAACAATAATTAAAACACAAATATTACAAAAATGCCACCCAACTAATCTCAACCATTCATCAAACACATCCAATGGCATAAAATACTTCCTACACTTTGTAGAAAAAACACACTTTGTAGAGGAACCTCACCCTATATAGATATATTATAAACGAAGCTACTAAGTAGTATTTTTATTATTATTATATATATATATATATATATATATATATTACTATTATTATTATTACTATATATTAGTAAAGGAAATGAAATGAATAGTGATTTTAATATTATAATAATATATAGTTTTTTTAATACTTTTATAATTCTAATATTATAATAATAATTATTTTATTTACTATTTCACTTTAATCTTTTTTTTTCATATAAGATGTTGGGATTAGCTTGGTGTCAACCGGTATCGAAACAGTATTGGTATCGAAAATACCGGGAAGGTCATGTTCGTTATCAGTACATGAAGGTAAAATCCGACACTAATACAGAAAATGTCAAAAGTTGGTGCCGAATTGATATTGGAAATCTTTTGGTTCGGGAAATTCAGTGCTGCTACTCGGTACCATTTGCTCATCCCTGATCACGGTTACTGTACGAACAACGGTATCGTACAACTTTTTTTTTGTTGATTTTCTTCAACTTTTAATTTTTTTCTTTTTTTAGTTTCAGGGGTAGGGATGAGCTCGGTGTCAACTGATACAGAATCGGTACTGATACCGAAAATACCAGTTATGGTACCGGTATGAAGGTAAAAAATGGTAGTGAACCGGTACCAGGAATGCCAAAAGTCAGTACCGAATTGGTACTTAAGATCTTTCGGTTCGACAAATTTGGTATCGGTACCCAGAACAATTTGTTCTCTCTGACCACGGGTTTCATACGAACAACATCGTTATCATACAATTTTTTTGGTTGATTTTTTTCGGTTATCTTTTAGTGTTTTTTCTACATTTTCTTTTTATTCTTGTCAGCAGTTCCGTTCATAACACGCTCGTAGTAATTTCAAAACACATGTAAACACAGATCAAATAACAAAAGAAATTCGCCGCAACGCGGCGAAGTTCTTTAAACCTAGTATATATTATAAACGAACCTAACGAATAGTATTTTTATTATTATAATAATATATATATAGTTTTTAACACTTTTATTATTTTAATATTATAACAATAATTATTTTCTTTATTAGTTTTCTTAACTTTAATGATTTCTTTCAGCACGGGTTGGAATAAATGCTACCCGGTACTGTTTGCTCATCTTTGATCACGAGTAGCGTACGAACAACAACGGTATTGTATAACTTTTTTTTGTTGATTTTCTTCAACTTTTAATGATTTCTTTTTTTTTTAGTTTCAGTGGTAGAGATGAACTCGGTGCCAACCGATACCGAATGGTGCTGGTACCAAAAATACCGGTTACGGTACCAGTATATGAAGGTAAGAACCGGTAGTGAACCAGTACCAGGAACGCCAAAAGTCAGTACCGAATTGGTACTTAAGATCTTTCGGTTTGGGAAATTCGGTGTCGGTACCCAGTACCATTTACTCATCTCTGACCATGGGTTTCACATGAACAACATCATTACCATACAACTTTTTTGGTTGATTTTCTTTCGGTTATATTTTAGTGTCTTTTTCTACATTTTCTTTTCATTCTTGTCAGCGGCTCCATGCGCAACGCGCTCATAGTGATTTCAAAACACATGTAAACACAAACTAAATAGCAAAATAAGTTCGCCGCAACGCGACGACGATGATAAACCTAGTTTTATTAAGAAAAGATCTTTAACCAGGTTATTTGAGAGCCTAATAACCAGATTAACTGACAATACAAAGTTCACACACAAAACAGTATAATTTTGTATTGATTTAACATTTATATCTTATAATATTATGACGCTAAAATTATGTATATTTTATGGTATATATTTACTAAGTAATAAAAGAAGTGAAAAAAGAAAAGAAAGTTAATAATGGTTGTAAAATTTACTTTTTATGAGCGTCATGCTCATAAGTTAGATTTTTTTTAAAGGCAAACTTCATAAAAACAAGACGACCTATCTTCAAGGAGGAAATAGGACCCCCAAAACCAACCAAGATTACATCACGTCAAAGTTACACCAACCTTGCCAATCTAGAGAACTCGACTTGAACCTATTCCTATACCAAAGAAAGCCCAACGCCTTAACATCTGAAACAATCTCAACTACATTTCTAAACTTGTTACTAAAAACAATTTCATTATTCCTAGCCTTCCAGATACGCCAACAAATCAAAAATATGATACCGTGGAAAATTTGCTTCATGGTCCGAGACCCAGACATATGCAAATGAAGCTCAGCAACATTCCTTAATCGAAAAAGTAAAGATAGGAGGTAGACCACACCAAGAAGCAATCCATTGCCGCACACCAACTGAAAGGGTACACGCCAAATAAAAACATGGTCCGTAGTCTCTTGATCTTCATCACAAAAATTGCACATATTATTTTCCACATTAATGTTCCTCCTATGAAGCGCCACTTTAGTCGGGATCATATCCAAAAGAGCTATCCACATAAAAATGTTGCACTTAATAGGAAGCCATTTACACCAATTAATGATCGGGCCAACATCACATATGCTACCACTTGAGAGCCATTTCTTGGCCGAACCCACAGTGAACAACACATTTGACGTCCCATCCTACCATTCCCATCTATCATCCGCTAACGAAAGTCGAACACCTGTATATAACTTATCATCAATAACTAGGGATGGCAATGGGTCGGGTTCGGGTCGGGTATTGGTAATCCCATACCCATACCCGGTTGTAAAATCGTGTCCCATACCCAACCCAATACCCGTCGGGTACCGGGTATACCCGCGGGTATCGGGTATACCTATTAGTTTGTTAAAAGATATACATTGGGATTTCCAAATACATTTTTTACTATTATAATTATTATATAATTTCATTTATGCAACAACTATTATAAATTAAAATATACATTACATACATATAAGTTTTATCATAAATTAATAATAACTTTATAATATTTATATACTTATATGTATATACTTCACAACATACAAAATGTAAATACTATCATCAAATACATATGCTAAAAGAAGATTTATTTTTTCCACATTATAAACATACTAAAATAAATCACTAATAGATAAGGGTTAATGGAAAATAAAAATATAAATTAAAAACTTCGGGTATATGATCGGGTAAACGGGTATGTGGTTTCGGGTAATCGGGTCGGGTATCACCTAATCCCATACCCGACCCATACCCGCGAAATTTTTTAAAACTAATCCCATACCCGGCCTAATACCCGTCGGGTATCGGGTATACCCGTCCCATTTGTGTCGGGTTTCGGGTATACCCGTCGGGCTCGGGTATTTTTGCCATCCCAATAACATTAAAATTTTGTACTATATTATAAATAAATATTATTATAGTTATCAACTCCATATATAACTTATCTTGTTAATCAAGTTTCCATCTCATATATATATATATATAGAAACGTGATCAGGAGAAAACGCCTAAAAGTGTGAAAACGGTAAGAACGGATCATGGCCGTACACGTGGCACGCGATATAATGAAGGGCGGAGGGGTTTTTTTTGTCCTTTTATATTTTTTTTTTCAATGCGTCTCACAACACCGTTTATTTTTTGGCGTGTAAGATTTTTTTTTACGTTTAGTTAGATTCAATGACTATCTGGCATTTTATGACTGGATGGAATATGAGGAAAAGGGGAAGGGGAACTTTACCCCTTGATGGGGATGAAATGAAGTGAGATGATTTGGATCCTATGTGGAAAGTGAGGGAAGGGGATCCACATCCCTTGGCCTAAGGAATGTGGTGGAGTGGCTTTTGTGTCAATTACACACTGTCTTAGAATTACCATATTCAATATGGTATTGCGAAATTCAAAATATGTTTCTTTATCTTTAGATTGTGTACTTCGAGTTAAAAAACCGGTGGTAACATTGTAGTTATCTTATATGTGATTGGTTTAGGTCTGTGAAATATTTGGAATTCAACTTATGGTTTTTTTATATTAATATTAAACTCATGAATATTTCTTTATTACATATTTTAGAAACAATAAAGTCGATGTATAAACTTTTTTTTGCCATTAAAAAAATAAAGTTGATGTATAAATGATAAATTAAATAATAAACTTTATTTCAAATACATATATACTTAGTGGTTGTATAAACTAACTAAATAATGTGGATGAAAAAAAAACAAGGGTTAAAAAAACTTTCTTACTTTTAGATTATCAATAGTATTGTAATTATTATTCATCACACTCAGATTAAGTGTGTGGCCATTAGCTCTATCCACGCTCACGACCATATTCATTGCCGACGTGGCACTACTTTGCAGGTGGTGGGGTGTTTCTGGGCTTTGTCACCATGTCAATGGGGCATGGAGGGGCACAAAGAAGGTTGGCCGTTAGCCCATAAACGACTGAAGGGGCAGAAGGGGAGGCGTGAAGGTAAGCTGGCTGATTTGATAGGCGTGACTCCGACCTAACAAGTAAAATATTGTGGATGGTATATGTTTTGTACTACTAAAAACGTTATACATCGTAAAGTGTTATGATATTTCAATTCCAAACTATTGTATAGGGTCGTGTAATTATTTAAGTTTTAAAATTATAAAAATATTTGTGACATTATAACTGTGAAGATATAAAAAAATGAGTAAGGGATTAACAAAATGACACGTAATATATATCTATAAATAAATCTATAATATTATACTAGTATTAAGCCCCTGCGTTGCAGCGGTTGTCATAAAATTGTGTTAAGTAGTAGCAATATTATACAATTTTCAGTGACCACCAACACCGGAAAAGCTCGTAAAAACAAAATAAATAAAAACGGGAAAAAAATAATGTTGAGCGAAAAGCAGACGTAAAATCTTTGAATCACGCACGCTCATTGCTGAGAAATTAAACACCGGAAAAGCTCGTAAAAACAAAATAAATAATCACGCACGCTCGTTGCTGAGAAATTAAACTGAAACGTAAAACATAGAAAAAATAACTAAGTCCATCCGGGTCACGCGTGTTGGACGAACTTGTCAAACGCAGAAAAATAGATGTGACGCGATGGGCTAGTCAAACGGGAAAAAATATACCAAAAAATGTTGAACCCCACACGCACGTTGCAGTGCGTTAACTCACAAAATTTAGAACGAAACGAAACGAAAAACTTGGGAAAGATGAAAAGTGTGGTGGACCAAAATTGAAAAAAAAAAGGTTAGGATTAAATTGCAAAAGATGAAAACTTTGAATTAAAAGTAAAAAAAAAAAACAAAGGGTCTAAATTGCAAAATTGAAGTTATTTATTAATTTTAGATAAAGATAAGGATAAAAATAATTGATATCTATATATTGGTTATTAATTAGTATTAATATTAAAAGAAATTTATTAAACAAATATAAACAAAATTTATGAGATTGAAGAAGAGAATGACACGTATCATTATTTGGAGTCTTTTATTATAAGTGAGATTAGATTAGATTATTATAACTTAATTAGTTAATTTCTAAGATTTATAAACCTATATCAATATTCATTATTGTTTAGTTTCTAAGATTTATAAATCTATATCATTAGACATTATTGTGTTATTTTAAAATACTAATATTGTTCAAACTTGTGGTCACAAATGCCACAGCCATGATTAATTTGACCAAGTATTTTGGACCTTATAAATTTTGATACTAGTTGACTATGTTTCCTTCACATGCAAGTATTTATTTTAAATGTCATTTTCTTTTTGATGTTTTGGATGTGGACTGATATTTTGTATATTCCTAACGTACCCTTGTTGTTTTTGCTTGTAATTCCTAAATTGCCCTTTTCACATTCTTTGGGTGTAACGCCCCGCTTATTTGTACTTTCCTTTTATAGCAAGTCTTGTTAGTATTTCTATTTTTGGAAACTTTGTACTCTTGTAATCATTCTTTCTTTGTAATCGTTGCGAAAACCGAGACTTGGATCATTAATGAAACTCGTATTTTGTTACAAATATGTTATACACACTTTATATATGCTCGTATGTTCGATTTGGTGAATCAATTGACGTTTAATCATTATTCTTGGAAACTATGTGCTAAACTTGTAAATACATGAAACTTATGCATAAAACGTGTTTGATCGTGAAACGACACCTGACTTTGATGCTTAAACGCTAAATTGAACTTGGGTTATACTTCTCATACTTAAATGTACCTCAAACTAGGCCTTGGTGGCAAGAATGGTCCTTAAAAACCCTAAAATGATCAAATGAACAAGTCTGAGGGCTAAATTGTATTTTTTTGAAACTTGTACACGAATCAGAAGTGGCGGGCGGCCCGCTTCAGCTTACTGGTTATCTAATGCGGGCCGCATGGACCTTACATTCGCAGAAAACACAACCAGCTTCAATCAGACGCGTTTTGGCACAAAATCCCAACACTTGAACTCACCCAATCACCTCTAATCCACCTCTAAACACCTCCAATCACACTCAAACTCTTCCACTATAAATATACACCTTCTCCTCACCATTTTACACTTTCACAACTCAAATCATCTCACAATTTCACTCTCTAAATCAGTTGCAAACTCAGAATTCGGGCAGATTCATAACCTTGCACAAAAGTGAGCATAACTTGCTCATTTCTTGATGAAATCACTTGATTCTTCTTCCTAATTGCTTGGATAATCATAGGGTATGATTCCTTGACTTCTCCTTGGAGAAATCAGACCTGGAAATCCCCTGAAATGATCCAAAAACTTTCTGTTTTGACTTATGTTCTTACAAACTTGTTTAAACTTCATCAAACTTGTGTCTAACACATCTCATACCTATGTCCCAATGCTTACAACCTCTTCTATGGTTGGTTAGGCTTAAAAACAAGGTTGAGACACTTGAAATCAGAGGATTAAACCTCAAATACTTTCTGTTTTGTTAGGGTATTTAACCCACAAATCATGTCAAGCTTAGATCTTGAAGAATGAGTGATTATGGAACAACTTGGGTTGTCCTACATACAATCCTCACATGATTTGATGATTTCTCATAGATTAGATTATTTATATTATTGTACTAATCCTAGTTCGTGACCCTCCTTGGTTGTTTTTACATCAAGTGAAGTGGTGAACATACAAGGGGTTCCTAAACGGACGCTAGTTCTTCCTACCCCATACTTGACATCCATGACTACTCGAGGTGCCTAAATGAAGATTCTAGTCTTCTACCTCCTACATGAATTATTGGACTAAGTAATATGTAATACTTAACCTAAATATGTACATACACTCATTCGAACCTTTTAATATTGAACTTGTGTTTATATGTTAAGAGTAGTAGAATATCATCTAAGACTTTAAAACCATGGTATGATTCTAATGGGTATACTACCCATGAAATACAAAATAACCCTAGTGGTTACATAGTGTCATACAAAGGTTACTAAGTAAAAGATGATTATTTTCGTATCATATTTTATACTTTGTGCTATGTTAAACTCCGAAATTATAATCTACCGTTAACGCCAAACTCACACACCTATGTTTCCTCATGTAGAAGGACAAGGTGCTCCAAACTAATCTATCCACCAACTCACTCGCGGGATTTCAAGTAGGAACGCTTGCAACCACCGTGAGTATACTCGTATTTCCCCTTTTTACTTTTACCACTTTTGGGGTGTAACATGTTTACCTATCAACAAACTTACACATGAACATTTTGCTTAAACACATGAACATTCCTATTAACATGCTTGTATACGTGATTGCTTGATACTTTAAACTTGGGTGAAACTTATGTGTTGAACTTATCATTAACTTCGTACGAGCCTAACCGTGACATATGTAGCGCTATAGGATTGACGCCCCGCCCCCGTAAACTTGTGGTTATGTCATGCAGCATCTCGCGTCTCTTTTGGGTTGATTCGTTAGACACATGCCAAATTTATTGTTTATCTTGAATCACATGCTTGCTATGAGGAATTGTTCGAAACTTATTTTTGCTATGTACGTACCAAACTTGTATACTCGCCATTGCTTTTGCATTGAATTGTATTTTTAAACATGTTATAGGTTGATGATGATGGTACTATGAAAAGAAGTAGCGTTGATGCCTAGATACACATATAGACGTTAGGTTTAATATGTTGAATCAATTTTGCTTATGTTGTTATGTACTTCTTTGAACTTGTTGTATTTGAATTTCTTGTAATGTTGACAATCACTTTATGCAATGAAATCGGTTTATTAAATATTGTCACAAATAGCGTTATGATGTCTCTAGCAATCTTCACACTTCGTCTCATCCCGATGTTTCCGCCATTGGTTGGGGTGTGACAGATTGGTATCAGAGCCATAACTATAGGGAATTAGGAAAATTGCCATGCTTTTGCCCTAGTCTATAGTTTTAGGAACTTTGTCTCTTATTTGTTTTTTAAAACTTATGCATTCTACCCTTCATGCTTCCTAGCTACACTTCTTGTTGTTAAATTTACATGCCTTTCCTAAGGCTAACACAAACACACTTTTGTTTATTTGTATACTCTTGTAACATAAACGAGACAACTTTACCAAAATAGGCGTGAAACCCACAATTTGATAAACGACTCTCATTCTACCTTAAACCATTTTTGCACGAAATTTCACCATTAAGCTAGGAGTGAAATCCATAACTTAATGGTAATTTCCTTTTCAACTCTAGTGGACCCTTGTCAAAGTGTCGAAATTTTATTTTGACCCGACAAGTACCAACCACATTTAGGGTACGAAATCTTCAAGTTAGGGGTGAAACCCGCACCTTGTCGATTAAGTCCCACTCCTCGATTTTCGATCTCGCCAAAGTCCTGATTGTTTGATCGATTAGAGACGTGTAGTAACTGGAAGGGTAAGATACCGTTAATCGCTTCTCGACGAGAGTATCTTACCTATAGGCCAAAGCACGTTTTCTCTAATTCGAAAGGACTATCGACCCACTTTGGAATAGTCGACGTTTCTCTACCCGAAACAATCCAATGTTTTATTGAGCCTCTCTTTTATGTATCTCAATTTATGTGTGATTTTATACTTGAACGTTCTTCATTTCAAACTTTTAAACTCGTTTCGCACGTCATCACAACCAAGAACAATAATAACTCTCGTGAACAAACTAAATTTATACCCCTTTTACGCAATCATATGTGTAGTACTTGTTGACTACATGTTGGAAACTTATGCTTTATGTGAACTTTATATGATACATGAACACTTACTTACATGCAAAAACCTTGTTTTAAAATTATGACCACGTCTCATCCATTCCTTCTCTTTCCATCCTTAGATGTCGTCCAGCGGTGCATCAAAGAGGACCAAGCCAAAGAAGGGTTCGACTTCCAAAACCATGTCACAAAAGGATTGCATGAGATTCATGGCCAAACAATTTGCTAAGGTCCTACCCGATGTTGTTAGCAAGATTCAAACAAACACCGATTCACCACATGGCTCTGTCGACTCAAAGGCAGACAAACCCAAATCGACCTTCCTGTTTAAGCAATTTATGGCTTGTAGACCCTTAAAGTTTACTGGCAAAGATGGCGCTACCGCCATGATGAACTGGATCGATGCAATCGAGCTTACCTTCCTGCAAAGTGGCTGCCCCGATGAACTAAGAACCTTGAATGCCACTGGGGTTTTTCGTGAAAAGGCACTCGAATGGTGGACGACGGAACGCAACAAAAAGGGAAACGAGGTTGCACATGCTATGTCTTGGGACGATTTCAAACAACTTATGAAGGACCACTTCTGTCCTCCCCACGAACTCCAAAAATTGGAGAACGAATTTTGGAGCCTTACTCAGAAAGGGAGTGACATGGATGGCCTGATCACGCGCTTTAAACAACTCAGTGTCCTCTGTCCTGGACAAGTCGATACCGTCCCCAAGAAAATAGCGAAATTTGTTCGTTGTGTTGCACCTTCCCTGACTAACCATCTTGCCTCCGCCAACCCCCAAACCATTGAAGATGCTTTTCGTATAGCCACTGAACTTAACAACAACTGCGTTCTTCATGGAACCTTTGACAAGATTTCAACGAAGAGTGCACGCCAAGCTACAACTGACACTACTACTGATGAGACCTTACCCTCCCGATCGTCCAGGAGAAACCAGGGCAAGAAGCGGAAGGCTTCGAGCCAAAATTATGCGGTCGTCACTCCGCCAAACCCACAACCCCTACAAACCATACCTGCTAATGCCAACGAGGAAACTCCGCGTAGAAATTACATTGGAACGCAACCTAGGTGTGATAAATGCCAATATCATCACCCTCCATACGCTCATTGTAGAAAGTGCGACAGGTGTGGCCGAAATGGGCATACTTCCCCATACTGCCGCATCCCACCACAGGCTCATCAAAACCAAGCCCTTTTAGCTCCAAATCAAGTCGCTCCTGTGCGAGCATATTTCAAGTGTGGTGACGCCAACCATCTGGCCAACGTCTGCCCTCAACGATACCAACCGCAACAGCCTCGACAGCAACAACCACAGCCACAGCCACATCAACAGCCACAGCAACAGCCACAGCAACAACAGCAGCAACAGGCTCTACAGCCCGCTCGAGGTCGAGCTTTTCTTCTCACTACTGCTCAGGCTCAAAACGCGAACGACGTCATTTCTGGTACGTTTCTTGTTAACCATGTTTATGCTTCTTGCCTATTTGATACTGGAGCCGATAAAACTTTTGTATCGTTAGAATTCGAGTCTTTGCTTAAGTGTAAACGCTCTAAGTTGCCAAAATCTTTCGCCGTCGAAGTTGCTAATGGTAAAACCGTCGCTGTTGATTCCGTTCTCTCCAATTGTTCTCTACTCCTTAATGATCATACGTTTTCAATTGACCTCATACCTATGCAAATGGGTAGTTTCGACGTCATAGTAGGTATGGACTGGCTTAGGCGAGTTCGTGCTGAAGTTGTCTGTTCTGAGAAGTTTATTCGCCTACCTCTTCCAAACGGTGATTTCCTACACGTCTATGGTGAAAAGCCTTCTCAAGGCCTTAAGCTTATGTCGTGTATCAAGGCAAACAAATGCTTACGCAAGGGTACCTTCGCCTTTCTCGCCCACATTGTGGAAAAGAGGGACAAGGGCCCAAGCATAAGCGACGTTCCCGTTGTACGTGACTTCCCTGATGTGTTTCCCGACGATCTTCCTGATCCGCCTCCTGCTCGTTCTGTCGACTTTCGCATCGATTTAGTGCCTGGCGCAACGCCCGTCGCTAAATCTCCATACCGTTTAGCACCCTCAGAGATGCAAGAGCTCTCAAGTCAACTTCAAGAGCTTCTTGATAAAGGCTTTATACGCCCTAGTACTTCTCCTTGGGGCGCTCCCGTTTTATTCGTCAAAAAGAAAGATGGGTCATTTTGAATGTGCATTGACTATCGTGAACTCAACAAACTTACTATCAAGAACCGATACCCTCTTCCACGCATCGATTACCTCTTCGACCAGTTGCAAGGCGCGACCTGTTTTTCAAAAATCGACCTTCGTTCAGGGTATCATCAACTTCGAGTTCTCGAAGAAGATGTGCCTAAAACCGCCTTCCGTACGCGTTATGGTCACTACGAATTCGTGGTCATGCCCTTTGGTTTGACCAACGCACCTGCTGTATTCATGGACTTGATGAACCGCGTGTGCAAACCATATTTGGACCGCTTCGTGATCGTT
The DNA here is from genome assembly GCA_030545235.1 of Helianthus tuberosus. Classification (NCBI taxonomy): domain Eukaryota; kingdom Viridiplantae; phylum Streptophyta; class Magnoliopsida; order Asterales; family Asteraceae; genus Helianthus; species Helianthus tuberosus. Next base: position 45,148 of record JARYGA010039852.1, read on the forward strand.
TTCATTGACGATATTCTCATCTATTCGAAGACTCAAGAAGAGCATAAACAACACTTGCGTCTTATCCTCGAACTTCTTCGTGCTGAACGTCTATACGCCAAATTCTCCAAGTGTGAATTTTGGTTAAAAGAGGTTCAATTCCTTGGTCATACTGTCAACGAACTTGGTATTCACGTCGACCCCGCTAAGATTGAAGCTGTGAAAAATTGGATCACACCTAAATCTCCATCTGAAATTCGTTCGTTTCTTGGTCTTGCTGGGTACTATCGTCGCTTCATCTCCAACTTTTCGAAAATCGCCGTTCCTTTGACCTCCCTGACTCAAAAAGAGAACCCTTTTGTTTGGGGTCCCGAACAAGAGGAGTCTTTTCAAACGCTCAAGGACATGCTATGTAATGCTCCTATCCTTACACTTCCTGATGGAAACGACGACTTTGTCGTATATTGCGATGCTTCCCGCCTTGGTCTTGGTTGTGTGCTTATGCAACGAGACAAGGTCATCGCTTATGCGTCAAGGCAACTCAAAATACATGAGAAGAACTACACTACTCACGACCTTGAACTTGGCGCAGTTGTTTTTGCGTTGAAGATTTGGCGACACTACCTTTATGGTACTAAGTGTGTGGTCTTCACCGACCATAGGAGCCTCCAACACATCTTCGATCAAAAAGAACTGAACATGCGTCAACGCCGCTGGGTGGAACTATTAAACGACTACGACTGTGAAATCAAATACCACCCAGGTAAAGCGAACGTAGTAGCAGACGCTCTCAGTCGTAAAACTCATGTCAAAAGTATCCGTTGTTACCAACTCATCCACGATCTTCAGAGTCGCATACGTGAAGCTCAATATGCATCCGTTAACGAGGGTAACCTCTACAACGAGATGCAATGTGGTGCTGAAAACAGTCTCGTGTCCAAACCTGATGGTATTTTATACTATCTCGATCGTATCTGGATTACTAATCGCAATAACCTTCGCAAGTTCCTGATGACGGAGGCACATAATACGAAGTATTCTATTCACCCGGGTGCCGACAAGATGTACCATGATATGCGTACGTCCTATTGGTGGCCTGGAATGAAGAAGGATATAGCCACTTTCGTCTCGAAATGTCTCACGTGTTCGAAGGTGAAAGCTGAACATCAACGTCCCTCTGGATTACTCGAACAACCAAGGATTCCTATCTGGAAATGGGAGAGCATTTCCATGGATTTTATCACTAAGCTTCCCCGCACTTCTTCTGGCCATGACAGTATTTGGGTGATCGTTGATCGATTAACCAAGTCAGCTCACTTTCTTCCCATCCGTGAAGATTTCAAAGTCGCTAAATTGGCTCAAATCTACACTGATGAGATCATCTGCCGCCATGGTATTCCCGTTGACATCATTTCCGATCGTGACGCTCGTTTTACATCTCGCCTTTGGCAAACCTTTCAGTCTGCTATGGGTACTGAACTTAACCTTAGCACTGCCTTCCATCCTCAGACAGACTGTCAAACCGAGCGTACTATCCAAACCTTAGAGGATATGCTTCGTTCTTGCGTAATAGATTTTGGTGGCAACTGGGATAGACACTTGCCCTTGGTCGAATTCTCGTACAATAACAGTTATCACACGAGTATTAAAATGGCACCTTTTGAAGCATTGTATGGTCGCAAGTTCCGTTCGCCTATTTGTTGGCACGAGATTGGTGACGCTCAAATCACTGGTCCCGAACTCATACAAGAGGCGACGGACAAGATTTTACAGGTTCGAGACAACTTACTGAAAGCCAGACACCGGCAAAAAGTCTACGCCGATGAGGATCGTAAACCAATGGAATTCGAGACAGGTGACTTCGTGCTTCTCAAGGTATCCCCTTGGAAGGGCGTGGTTCGATTTGGCAAGAAAGGGAAACTCGCACCTCGCTACGTTGGTCCTTTTAAAATTATTGAAAGGATTGGCAATGTTGCGTATAAACTGGACCTGCCTGAAGAACTCAGCAATGTACACCCTGTCTTCCACGTATCCAACTTGAAGAGGTGTCTAGCTGACGAAGGACTACACGTCCCTCTCGAAGATTTACAAGTCAACGAAACACTTCATTTTGTGGAAAAACCGGTTGAAATCATGGACCGAGGAGCCAAGGAATTGAAGCGCAGTCGAATTCCTATCGTCAAGGTTCGATGGGAAGGAAAACGCGGCGCTGAATTTACTTGGGAACTCGAGAGTGATATGAAGGAAAAGTATCCACATCTGTTTCCTAAGTCTTCTTCAATTTCGGGACGAAATTCCCAAAAGAAGGGGAGACTGTAACGCCCCGCTTATTTGTACTTTCCTTTTATAGCAAGTCTTGTTAGTGTTTCTATTTTTGGAAACTTTGTACTCTTGTAATCATTCTTTCTTTGTAATCGTTGCGAAAACCGAGACTTGGATCATTAATGAAACTCGTATTTTGTTACAAATATGTTATACACACTTTATATATGCTCGTATGTTCGATTTGGTGAATCAATTTACGTTTAATCATTATTCTTGGAAACTATGTGCTAAACTTGTAAATACATGAAACTTATGCATAAAACGTGTTTGATCGTGAAACGACACCTGACTTTGATGCTTAAACGCTAAATTGAACTTGGGTTATACTTCTCATACTTAAATGTACCTCAAACTAGGCCTTGGTGGCAAGAATGGTCCTTAAAAGCCCTAAAATGATCAAATGAACAAGTCTGAGGGCTAAATTGTATTTTTTTTTGAAACTTGTACACGAATCAGAAGTGGCGGGCGGCCCGCTTCAGCTTACTGGTTATCTAATGCGGGCCGCATGGACCTTACATTCGCAGAAAACACAACCAGCTTCAATCAGACGCGTTTTGGCACAAAATCCCAACACTTGAACTCACCCAATCACCTCTAATCCACCTCTAAACACCTCCAATCACACTCAAACTCTTCCACTATAAATATACACCTTCTCCTCACCATTTTACACTTTCACAACTCAAATCATCTCACAATTTCACTCTCTAAATCAGTTGCAAACTCAGAATTCGGGCAGATTCATAACCTTGCACAAAAGTGAGCATAACTTGCTCATTTCTTGATGAAATCACTTGATTCTTCTTCCTAATTGCTTGGATAATCATAGGGTATGATTCCTTGACTTCTCCTTGGAGAAATCAGACCTGGAAATCCCCTGAAATGATCCAAAAACTTTCTATTTTGATTTATGTTCTTACAAACTTGTTTAAACTTCATCAAACTTGTGTCTAACACATCTCATACCTATGTCCCAATGCTTACAACCTCTTCTATGGTTGGTTAGGCTTAAAAACAAGGTTGGGACACTTGAAATCAGAGGATTAAACCTCAAATACTTTCTGTTTTGTTAGGGTATTTAACCCACAAATCATGTCAAGCTTAGATCTTGAAGAATGAGTGATTATGGAACAACTTGGGTTGTCCTACATACAATCCTCACATGATTTGATGATTTATCATAGATTAGATTATTTATATTATTGTACTAATCCTAGTTCGTGACCCTCCTTGGTTGTTTTTACATCAAGTGAAGTGGTGAACATACAAGGGGTTCCTAAACGGACGCTAGTTCTTCCTACCCCATACTTGACATCCATGACTACTCGATGTGCCTAAATGAAGATTCTAATCTTCTACCTCCTACATGAATTATTGGACTAAGTAATATGTAATACTTAACCTAAATATGTACATACACTCATTCGAACCTTTTAATATTGAACTTGTGTTTATATGTTAAGAGTAGTAGAATATCATCTAAGACTTTAAAACCATGGTATGATTCTAATGGGTATACTACCCATGAAATACAAAATAACCCTAGTGGTTACATAGTGTCATACAAAGGTTACTAAGTAAAAGATGATTATTTTCGTATCATATTTTATACTTTGTGCTATGTTAAACTCCGAAATTATAATCTACCGTTAACGCCAAACTCACACACCTATGTTTCCTCATGTAGAAGGACAAGGTGCTCCAAACTAATCCATCCACCAACTCACTCGCGGGATTTCAAGTAGGAACGCTTGCAACCACCGTGAGTATACTCGTATTTCCCCTTTTTACTTTTACCACTTTTGGGGTGTAACATGTTTACCTATCAACAAACTTACACATGAACATTTTGCTTAAACACATGAACATTCCTATTAACATGCTTGTATACGTGATTGCTTGATACTTTAAACTTGGGTGAAACTTATGTGTTGAACTTATCATTAACTTCGTACGAGCCTAACCGTGACATATGTAGCGCTATAGGATTGACGCCCCGCCCCCGTAAACTTGTGGTTATGTCATGCAGCATCTCGCGTCTCTTTTGGGTTGATTCGTTAGACACATGCCAAATTTATTGTTTATCTTGAATCACATGCTTGCTATGAGGAATTGTTCGAAACTTATTTTTGCTATGTACGTACCAAACTTGTATACTCGCCATTGCTTTTGCATTGAATTGTATTTTTAAACATGTTACAGGTTGATGATGATGGTACTATGAAAAGAAGTAGCGTTGATGCCTAGATACACATATAGACGTTAGGTTTAATATGTTGAATCAATTTTGCTTATGTTGTTATGTACTTCTTTGAACTTGTTGTATTTGAATTTCTTGTAATGTTGACAATCACTTTATGCAATGAAATCGGTTTATTAAATATTGTCACAAATAGCGTTATGATGTCTCTAGCAATCTTCACACTTCGTCTCATCCCGATGTTTCCGCCATTGGTTGGGGTGTGACATTGGGAGATTAGTAGCTGTTTGGCTAAGCTTTTCAAAATGACTTATTTGCTTATTTGCTTTTCTGAAAAGCAAATAAGCCAATAAGCTGTTTTGAAAAGTTTTAAAATGAAGCTTTTCAAAAAGACTTATTTGCTTATTTGCTTTTCAGAAAGCAAATAAGCAAATAAGTCATTTTGAAAAGCTTAGCCAAACATTAGTGTGTTTGAAGTTGTTCGAAATATGTCTAGTATTTCTTGTTCGGACCAGGTCTATTCCCGACTAATTCGGATCAGGTCTATTCCCCGACTAACTTTGTAGTTGTTTCTTCTTTTTAGCATCTTGCTAGCTTTTGCATTATACATATCTCATCATCTTTCAAAAGATATATACAGTGACGGATCTAGACCAAATTTGGGAGTATCACTAAAAACAGTTTCTTTTACTGTACTTTCAAGATGAAAACATTGGTTTACAGCCCTACTTGCATATAATTTTGCAATATTTGGACTTGGAGTCAGACCAATATCATCATTTTCTCGGGTTTTTGTTTTAAATAAATTGCTAATAAGAGCTTGTTTAGGATGTGATTTCATGTTACAAACAATTACACGGAAACTCTAAATCTATAAGTGAACAGTATAAAAATAGGTACAATTTAAAACTAAACAATATAATGTTACAATAACAATATAAAATTTGGGGTTTTAAGTTTTAATCAACCATGTAAGTTTATGTGTTTTAATTATGTGGGCTATTGAGCTTTAGTTTTAGTGGTCTTTTAATCGTTTATTATTGGGCTTTTAATCATAAATTTGTTGTTGGGCTTTCTTCGAAAGCCCAATTCTTTTGAGGGGTAACCTAAAATAATCTTAGGGGTAACGCAATTTTTTTTCCAACGGTAACAAAATACAAAAAAAAAAAATTAATAATGAAAAAAATTGCACTACGTCGTAAAAGTTGAGGGGTAACGGCTGCTACCCCTACTACTATACTATGTCCGCGATATACATAATTTTATTAACTTGGTATTTTTATTCGTACAGATATTATATTTAAGACGTTAGGGTGGGGGGTATAATGTGCGGGGAGTGAGTGATTGAGTGGGTGTCACCAATCGGTGACCACACCCCATGATTGAGTTAGGGTGTTTGAGTAGGAGAGAGAGTGAAAAATCGGTGTAAAGTCATCGAAGGTGGAGAAGGGTGATGGAGGAGAGAGAGAGAGAGAGAGGAGAGAGGAGAGATGAACCAATCAAAAAAATATATAACTCAAACACCCTAGAGTGATTACCCATACCCCCTGATTGAGTGCAAAATGGAGAGTGGAATGGGGAGTTGACATGACATAATATTATTGGGTAGAAAATCACTCAATCACCCTAGAGTGATTAACCATACCCCACCCTTATGTAAAGTTATTTTCATCAAATATATTAAATTGGTACATGTAGAGTAGGGATGAGCATGTCGGTATTCCGTCCCGTACCGATACCGATACCGACTAATACCGATACCGATTTTCACCCAAACTAGGTACCGATACCGATACCGAAACATGTCGGTTAGGTATCGGTACGGTATCGGTATTATACCGTATTTTGAGGGTCGGTATCGGTATAATACCGATACCGTACCGTACCGATACCGAAATCGCCAAAATGTGGATACCGATCGGGATACCGATACCGATACCGATCGGTACGGGATCGGTATGGGATCGGTATTGGTATTCATATGCTCATCCCTAATGTAGAGTATTTGTAAAACAATGACAAATAACAAAAAAAAAGGATAATTCTATTTATAGTTTCATTGCGAATTTCCTCAAGATGCGTCTTGAGCTTCTTGCAACTATTAAATATACGTGGTGGTGAGGTTTCAAGATCAATTTTAATTTATAACTAGTATTTTGCCTGTCGCGCATTGTGGCGACGCACGGCGAGTGGAAACGTGTAGTAAGACAACATATGATTCGTAAAATGCAATGTGTAAATGACAAAAAAAATGTAAAACACAATGTGTAAAAGACAACTACAAAAAAAGTGTAAAACACAAAGGTAGACACGAAATGTAAAACACAATGTCTAAGACATTTCGTAAAACACAATACAATGACATTTGCAAAAGTAGGTGTAGTAGTCTAGGGTTTACAATTGCAATTTTTTTTTTAAAGTTGAGCGGGTATAAATGTAAAAAAATGGAGTAATAGTGCAAGGGGTAAAAACGCAAAGTCTAAAAAGATAAAGTTAAAAGAGACAAAGTGTAAAAGTAGAGGGGTGGTGACGAAAATGTGTAAAAGATGAGAGTGATGGTGAAAATGTAAAAGTAAAGAGGTGGTAACGTTAATGTATAAAAGCTGAGGGTGATTGTGGAAAAGCAAAGTATAAGGACGGTGCTGGCAAAGTTGAAAGATGAGGTGTGGGTGAGAAAATTCAAAGTAAAAGGGTCATTGTAACAAAATGGGAAAGTTGAAGTGTTGGTGGCGTAAAAGCCACCGACCTTTTACTTTAAGTTATAACTAGTTTTTTTTTTTTTTACGTCGAGCGTTGCGGCGAAACCGAGCAAATGATAATATAAAACAAACGTGATTTAAAAATAGATCATGTTGTTTAGAAAGGCAAACCATTAGAACAGTTTAGTTTATCATCGTATCATTTTATGATATTAAATACATACTTTATTTTGAGTAAAACTTCGTTTTTAAAAAAAACTTATAACGGAATGTAAGGGAAAAAATTAAGTACAGCTACGTGTTTAAGTATTTTGAAAAAAGTTATAAACGTAGATTATTAAAGAAATGTCAAATTAATCAATTGATAAATTAATATATGTTCTAAAAAAGAAAAAAATAGAATTATTAAAAAAATAGAAAAGAAAAGATATAGTTTTAAAAAAGGAAAAAAAATAAAAATATGTTATTAAAAGTAAATATAATAATAAACTATTATAATATAGTAAATAAAAAATAATAGAAAGGTATATATTATTATAAAAATAAAGTTACTAATCATAATCATCAATGTTTATCAACAATATATATGTTTTATGATAATGATGATAATTTATAATAGCAAACCAATCGTAAAAACTTATTCAAAACTAATTCATAAAAACTTGTACAATTTGGAAGTGTTTATTGCAGTGGCATTCTATATATATATATATATATATATAAACCGGTGGCAGTTTACTTGCTCCATTTCCAGTCTCGAGAAAAACTACAACCGTTGAGGCGTATAGATAACAATAGCTCGCTCAAATGGAATCACAGAAGGGCTTCAAGCTTCTTCTGCAACAATACAAAGCATTATTCACCAAGAACTTCCTCCTCGCAT
>JARYGA010039853.1:0-47172 GCA_030545235.1 Helianthus tuberosus
AACACTCAAACATCAAAGATTCCAAAAAATCGACGGTTCTTTCAGATACACTATTTCATCAGTAAAACGCCAAAAATGCCAAATATCGTTTCTTGTATATTCAAATATTGTTCTACGCCAACGTTTCGGATAATGCATTCTTCCCTGAGGTGCTGTGACTCAAATAACATTTTGCTGCATGAGATGGACAAATCATAAACAAAAACATGTTGGGGGTAGACTTATGTCATTTTCTGTGTTTTGTTCTTGATGATTATTTTAATGGCATGAAAAGACGAATGACACTAATGAGTTGTTTGAAGATACATATTCATACAAAAAACTTATGTCATCTTGTCTTTCCAAACGGCCACAAAAACACAAGCATGGCTAAGCCAAACCACCAGCGAACATGATTCAAAAGAAGAAAGAGACTGATGACAGTAAAGATTTGGAAGATGAATTGTTTTTATTTTTATTTTTTTTATTTTCTTTTTCTGTTGTTTGTTATGTATTTTTCAACGTAGAATAAAAAATCCATTATGTTAATAAAACGCCAAACAGTCATAATGCATATGAAACGCCATAAATGGAGTAAAAACGCCAAAACTCCCAAACTATAATGAAAGTAGTTTGCAGAAGTATTAATTAATAAAAGCTAAAAATGGAAAAACGCCAAAAACTACTTAAACACATTCAAAAACGCCAAACTTGGTAGATGGAAAGTCTAAGACCCTAAAAATTCATAAAAAGCTGAACAAAAACAGTAAAAAATACACAGTACCTGAAAAGACGGATACTTTATTAATATCATTTATTATAAATAAAATCCCTCCTAAACTAGGGGCCAAAAACATCCTATAAGATAGACGTCTCTGCACAATCAACTGATCACAAAACCAGAAACAAACGCCATATTTCCTAGAAACCATTCACTTTAAAATCACCAAAAATAATAGTTAAAAAAGCCACAGATGCCGAATTTCGATTCTGCTATATTGAGTATTGATCTGAATGAAGTTTCACTGAATGCATTCTTTTCTGAGTTGGGTATCTCTATAATCTTTTGCTGAATGAGATGGACAAATATTCAAGATAAAGAGACTGATGACACTGATATGACATCATGTCACTTTGTTCTTGATGGATATATTGATGGCATGAAGGGATCAAAACATTAGAGCAGGCGTTGGTCTTCATGTTACACCCCAATCGATGGCGGAAACATCGGGGCGTGGCACTGAGCGAAACAGATTGTCCAGAAGTTTCCATAACAACTATATTTACCAAATATTTAAAGCAACACGTCCCATACCATGTCATAAATGATAATACAATTATTACAGAAAAGATCTAGTCAAATTGTTCTGTTTCGACAACTCAGATTCTCATTACAGAAAATTGTTTATTGTTGACCTAGGTCTTTCCTAGCCTCGATTTCACAGCAAAGTAAGCAAATAAGCATCTTAAGCACCTGTCACATACGTTAAGGTAAAAGTCAATACACATAGTGTAAAGGTGAGCATACAAGTTTGATAATAGCATATAGAGTTCGAAAGTGTTACGCATAACCAGCACGTACACAGTGTAAAATGAGTCATGTTAGTTATCAACGTGAACCTATCGATACCAATGACTGCGGGTTGACTACCCAAGGCAGTTCGCGATACACACTCACCACTGTGAGCCATGTAACTAATTGTCCTTAACAACCCCTGAGTGAACAGGTGCTCAGTCCAAACTATAGTACTATCGTTGCTAAGGCAGGTAGACAACATTCCATGTGTAAACATAACAAACAAGCATTCATTAAGTCACGTATACATGCGATAATGGTTAGCGTTTAAAGTATGGCGTAGTGTGTTCGATGTGATTTTGTATAAGTAACGTATGTAACACCCAAAAGTGCGTAAAGCAAAAAGGGATCGAGTACACTCACAGCGATTGATGGATTAAAGGGAGTACTAGAGAGTAGGGTTAGCCTGAACAGATTGATAGTATAACGATAAGTGACACGTAAAACGATACAGAGTGCAAGTGGGTAGGACCGCAGTTCGATCGCATGGTAGTCCGATCGGACAGCCGGTCGTTGGAGTGACAGTCCGTTCGGACGGTCGTCCAGTCGGATGACCGTTCGAGTGGATTGTTATTTCCGTTGGGAAGGATGTGTTTGTGTATGATGACTTGACTTTTGAAGTTTTCGCTGTAGCATTTTGAAAACATTGAAGTATCTCTACCTTTCAGGTCGATCGATCGAACGACCGTTCGATCGGGCGACAATCCGTTAGGTTGGGCACTTCAGCGAGAACAAGTTCTCAGCAGGTTGTCACTCGATCGGACGGTTGTTCGATCGGGTGGCATCCCTTGTGCATTGAACAGGTTGAAAATTGTTTAAGTGTTGAAGTTTCAAAACATCACATGGTCAGATGGTCGGTCGTTCGAGTGGTAACTCGATCAGACGGCAATCCGTTCGGTGTTCCCAAAACTCTTGAGGGTTGATTTGAAAATTAATTGTGGGGCCAAGGTGCAAGTCGATCGGATGACCGGTCGTTCGAATGGCTGTCCGATCGGACGACACTCCGTCCTGGTCGACCTGTTCGTCTTACACTTGGTTGTTTTTGTTGTTTGTCGTTTTATCGAGACGTTTTGATAACGTATTAAGCAACAGAGACCTTGTCAATACTTGGTACCCCTGATCAGACAGGAATCACCCAAATCCGACCAGTTAACTGTTCGAGACGGTGTTCCATGTTTAACCCGAAATCGGTAGTCTCGTGGATAGAATCCAGATCTTGAACCAACACAACCACAAGAATGAGTAATAAGTCGGCACAAGCTCTGATTCTATCGGTTTTGAAGGCATTGAGTGTAAAAGAGTTGAAAGAAAGTTGGAAAACCATCTTTCAATCCTTTTCATTGTGAATATGTTTAGATCTATGAAAGATCTTTGTTTGTTTATGTGGAAATCGGTTAGATCTAAGTTGTTCTTGGTGGATTGAGGCCAAAACATGAAGTTCTCAAGAACACATGATGACGTCATCCTAGAACACCTTGAATCTTGATGATTTCACGGTTAAAAGTTATGATTTAAAAGATAGAAAGGTGTAGGAGTGCGTGTAGATTAAGGAAGTACAAGATTTAGGATGAGATCTTACCGGAATCGCAAGAAATCTGAAGAAAAGTGGGGAAGATGAGCTGGTCGGATGAGAGTTGCCAAAAGTGGAAAGTATGATGGTGACAGGGGGTATTTATAGGGTTTCCCAAAAAGGAAAAGGGGAGGAGAGGGCTGGTCGATCGGTTGGCAGACTGATCGATTGGCTGGCCGATCGAGCGGAAGCTCGATCGAACAGCTGGTCGATCGGCTGGCCATCTGGTCGATTGGCCACTTGTTTCAAGTGTTTCGTGCGACGAGTTTTGCCGTTTCGATTGCGATTGCGAGCGTTGCGATGCGATAGAATTTCCTAGTCAAATTACTTTTAATCCCAACTACTATATCAACATACAAGCATCCTTATTTCATATTCGTTTAACGTTTGCGATTCGATTGCGATTGAGTTTCGATTGCGTTTCGATTGGTTACCACACATAACATAAATAAACATGCACAAGTAACACATAAGGCACACACACACGTATAACAATAACCAAAATGCGTAATTCGAGTTGCGATTGCGATAGCGACAAAGCGATTAAACATGCGATAAATAGCGATTACTATGCGATTATTAATAGATACTCCCCATAATACAACTAAAGCGATAATAAAATAGATTAACTACAAGTCAAAGAAGTCAAAACAGGAATTGAGCAAGGAGAGACAGATCGCAATTAGCAATCTTTTCTTCCTTTGACTTCAATCTTGACTTTGACTTTGATTTTCGAAACACGGGGTGTTACACTTCAACATGTCATCAAACAAGTATATATCAAACCACAATAAAGGATGCCCAAAAAATAAGCATCTTCTAAAGACGGGAGGTATATAGGAAAATTAGGATCTACATAAGGAATTCAAAACGCCAAAAGGTTAAAGTAGAAGAGGCTGATGACAGTGAAGATTTGAATGAGAAATGAGATTATAATTTTTATTTTTTTTTTCATTTTCTATTGTTTGTTATGTAATTCTCTGTTGTTTATCATCTAATTCTCTACTATTTTAAAAAATGTGAGTATAAAACGCCAAAAACTACAAACACCAAAAACGCCTGATAGTTTGAAAAACTGTGAGAACGAATGCTAGCAAAACATGATGTTGCTATATAAAACGCCAAAAACGCAAACAAAGTATTACTGGAAAAATCAACACTAATTGACATATGAAAATTGAAAGAAACAGTAAAATAAAGAGACGGTATCATTATTGCCAAACATTATAGTTATCTCGCCGGTGGTGGCGGTGGTGGGTTTTTTACGGCGACGGTGGTGGTGGTGGTGGTGGTGGTGGTGAGGATTGACGGAGACGGTGGTGGCGGTGGTATCTCGCCGGTAAACCCACACTCCTCTATTCTTTCTCTTAGACCATTGATAGTTTTCTGATTTGGGGTTTTTGAACAGTGATAGTTTTCTGATTTGGGGTTTTTCATAGTTTTCTGATTTGAACAGTGATAGTTTCCTGATTTTGAGGGTTTCTGAACAATGATGCATTTTTTATATGTTGAATGGTGCATTTCTGAACAGTGATGCATTTTTGATAGTTTTCTTATTTGAATGATACGGGTTGTTTGAATGATGCATTTTCTATTCTTTGATTATTTTGGTTTTGATATGTTGGACTGGGCGACGATGATGCAAAAAAAAAAAAACGTAGATTTTGATGACAATGGCGCGGCAAGGGTGGTGGAGGGTAGGTTTTTGAACCTGCAACCCCACTTTGCAGCCTTTTGATTATCGGGAAATCTGAGCCAAACCCCGTTTTTTTAGATACACATTGTTTTAATGTTGTTGGTTTTTTTATTTTTTCCCCAGTCGATGATGATAACAATCTATCTGAGACACATACCGAGTTTGCGATTTCTGGGGTTTTGCGTTAAAAAGTTTTTGTAAAAAAAAAAAGTTAAACCGTAAACTTTTTAACGTAAAACGTAAACTTTTTAACGTAAAACGTAAAAAGTTTAACGTAAAACGTAAAAAGTTTAACGTAAAACGTAAAAACGTAAAAAGTTTAACGTAAAACGTAAAACGTAAAAAGTTTAACATAAAACGTAAAACGTATAAAATTTAACGTAAAACGTAAAAAGTTGTACGTAAAACGTAAAATGTTCAACGTAAAACGTAAAAATTTCAACATAAAACGTAAAAAGTTCAACGTAAAACGTAAAAACGTTAAAACATAAAACGTAAAAATATTAAAAAATCTGTAAAAAAATCTGAAAATTAAAAGCTTTTAATAAAAAAAATTCTTTAGAAAATAAAAACTAATATAATAATACAAAAATAGTAGTAAAAAACAATAAAGACAAAATTGAGTAAATTTACTAAACTAACATTTTGGATTAAAATATTAAACACATAATAAGACAAAAAATATTTAATAATACTTTTTAATTACTTTTAATCTCATCCATTGATCTTGAAGATCTAATGGTTGAAAAGTGGTTCTCTCGGTTCTTATATATATATGGGAGGGTTATCTTGAGAACGCTAAATATTGCGAGAACCGTGTGAACGAATGAAAAAATCAATCAATACCAATTTTTTTAACACAATCCTCATTTTAATTGAGACACAACATCAAATAATTCATTTCTACTCTTAAAATCGCTCTTATTACATTTTTTACACATGTGTAAATATAACAAGTTTACACATGTGTAAATGGAAAACTTACACATATGTAAATTTTCTTTGTTTACGAATTCGCGTAAATATAAACGTGTAAATTAAATTTCTAACATTGTATTCGAATAATAATGATAAATGTAAAAAGAATTTCTGAATTTGAATTGTTTTTTACCAAGTTCTTGCGGTTTTTTTATTCGTTCTCACGGTTCTCGCGATATTTAACTTTCTTAAATAAACCACCCCATATATATATAGGAACGAGATTAAGAGAAAACGATTTGAAGTGTGAAAACAGCGAGAACGATTTTCAGCCATAAGATCTTTGTGATTTGTGGCTAAGATGATGCGGTGACATTTTTGTAAATAATGGAAACCTTATAACTGCCAGGAGGGGTAAAACTGGAAGATCCAAATAAGGGTGCACATGCTAATCACATGTCATTTCCCCCCATCATATTTAAACACCAATAACTTTTTTATACGTGATTATTTTCTAAAAAAAATACAACATAAAACTCAGCGTTTTTTTTCTTTTCAACGAGTATACTATTGATATACTTTTCGAAAAAAAAATGAACTGGGTTTTTATGGCGTTTTTCTGAACTAGGTGTTTTTATGGCGTTTTAACTAGGTATTTTCATGGTGGTTTTCCTGAACTGGATGTTTTATGGCGTTTTCAACTGAGTTTTTCATGGTGTTTTTCTGAAGTGGAAGTTTTATGGCGTTTTTAACTAGGTATTTTAATGGCGTTTTTCTGAACTTTGTGTTTTATGACATTTTCAACTGGGTATTTTCATGGCGTTTTTCTGTAACACCCTGAAATTTTTATGAAACGAATAAAATGAATTGAATAAAAATAAAATCCTAACTTAGTTGGTAAAGTGTGTAGGGTAAATAGTTAAGCATGGAGAAAAGCTTAAATTTAAATACACCCACAAATTTAAGGGGGTAAAGGTGTAAAATTATTAAAATTAAATTATAATAACAATTAGATCTCAAAAACACACATCAGGTGTGTCTGGGAGATCGACCAAGAACGAGCACAAGGGGTTAAACCCAAACTTCAAGAAAATCAAGCAATTAGACCCGAAATCAAGAGATAATCTAATGCATGAGCCCTCATTTTCGAGTATCTAACCCCAATTTCTGAAGAGGTAAGTTTAATTTTCTAAAATTATGAATTTTAGGATGAGGGATTCAACCCAATCTCGAATTCTTGTAACAAATGTGAGAAATCTGAGTTAGGGTTTCTTTTTAGAATGAGACTCATGTTGGATTCTAGGTAAATTGAAAGATATTTTTGTATGAGACTAAATTATGATGATGTGCTATGAATATGATGATTTGATTAGATATAACTATGTGAAATGTTGAAATATGATGTTGTTGTAATACCCAAATCATAGGTGAAATGATGTAGGATAAAAGAATGATAATAACTTGATTGATTTTTGATGGGTTATGAAGCAAACTAGTAGGATTCATGCCTTGTATACTTGTATATGATGCTTGTAAATACAATGCTCACCAAGTGTTTGACGAAATGCTTAAAAGAATAAATATGTGTATTTTGGAAGATGATGGAATGGAATTTAGTTGTACTAAATAAACGAATGAATGTGTTGTTATAGGCGTGAAAGAAGAAGGTTCAAACACTAGGAAATCGGAAGGCTCACATGATCGAGGTATGTTAATTTATACACACATTTATAGCATGTTGTATTATGATTACTAATCTTTATTGTAACTTGTCATTTATGCCAAAAATCATAGTAATGGTAGTTTATGGAAGTTGAGTAGTAAGTTGTATGATCCGTTATGAACGGATGATGAAAAAGGAAGGTGTATGAATAAGGTTGCATCATAACCGATTCATCTTAGTTGAACCGGTTATTGGAAAGTTAAGAAAGAAATCTAATGAAGCTTTTCTCAATCCGTCATGTACGAGTTGGAGTACTTGTGTAAGAGTGTAAGGATTTGAATTGTTCGTCATAAACGAACCGAATGGAAGTTATGCCATGAATGTTAATATCCGTTACTAACGGGTATGTAAAGAATGGAATGTAATGTCTCCATTGAGACGGAAATGTAATGACCCGTTCAACGGGTAGTAAGCGTAAAGGAAAAGAATGATGTAAAGGCAAGAAATATGTAGACTATTCGATTTAAAAATTGTTAATGTGATTATGGATTAACTCTTTCATTGGTGTTTGATGTAGGTAAAGCCTCAGTTTAATCGGTTCGGCGACTTGGAACGAGCACCCATGTGAAACTCGCCTATAAACGCTTCCGCTACCTTTAGTAATAAAGTTATGGTCAAATGTATTTTGTTGTAATTAGTTTTGAATAGTAGTTAAACTTTGAAGTTTGATTTGTTTGGTCTTTTGAAAGTGTAGTTAATTACTTGAAATTATGTTTGTCAAAACAGGGATTTTTCATATTGCAAACGGGTCATGCCGAATTTTTCTAAAAATAATTGTTGAATCTATTAAGTTCTAAAGTATATGGAAAAATGGGCGTTTCATTTTCTGAATTGGGTGTTTTTATGGCGTTTTATTTTAACACTCAGTTCATGTGAGTGGGTTTTTTGACAATATTACCCTTAGTGTAAGGTAAGTTAGCATCAATGCCACATGTCAACACCAAAATCGTTATTACCGTTTGTAACACCTCGAAAATTCACGTCCTATAACGTATTGACACGTGTCATAAGTTTGAACGTGTGAAAGTATACTCTAGAGGGACTAAAGTTGACAAACATGGAAAGTATGTGAATATACGGGTTCAAAAAGTCAACAATGGATAAATATACCTTACAATAACCCTACATGGTGTTATTACCTTTAAACGAATGAATCATGGATCATACGAAACTATTTGTGAAAGAAAGTGAGAGGTTACAAACTACAGGGGTTAAGTGTGTCAACATGTTTAAAGTATACCTCTGAGTGGCCTTTTAGCAAACCCGAAACCTTGTAACAATTAAATATGCTCACTAGAATGCATGATAAAAATTTCACCAAGTTTCGTTATCGTATGAGAAAGTTATGATGAAATTCGTATGCGAAGGGTAAAAAGCGTCGACATGTTAATTAACACCTCTGAACGACCTCGATATAAAGTCCAAGACCCTAATGTATATTGTAGACATCTGATATACTCGAATTCAGTAAATACTATCAATGATTGACCCATAATTTCAAGGATGGACTCCTACGAAGAAATGCACGATAAACCTTCGTTTATGGTTTTCCTTTAAAGTTCAAGAAAACATGGCAAAATGGTAGGGTACATAACTGTTCAAGACCCAAATAAGAGGCCCCTTACTGATAATTCATGTCCCAAATTCGTAATACATGGTTGCCCCTTCGAATGCTTGAAAAGCCAAAGATTTTTGGCCTCTGCAGAAGGCTTACGGACTGTAAGCCATACCCTCTGTAGAATCGATTTTCCACATCTTTGGACGACCCCAACATTACTTTTAGACCCTAGGAACACTTGTTAATGATCTGGATCATCCCTTAGACTTAGTTGTCAACAATCTATGAGATTGTAAACACTATAAAAGGCCACAATGTTGCAACCATTGATCACACCTTTCTTTCTGCAATTCTGGAGCTTCTTGGAGCTTAAGAGCAGACCCTAAGCCTTCCTAATAGTGCATTAGGCCTTTGTAAGTATGCTTAACCTTTCTTAGTTGAGTTTTTACTTAGTTTTAGCTTAAAAGTCAAACCGTCGTAATTAACGGTTGACTTAGCGATTAATCATTAATGGTCTAGTGATTAGTCGAATTGAAAGTAGTTATAAGTTGGTAATTATGTGGGCAATAAACCCTTAAAAGGGCACCCCCTGATTCCCACTCTAACTAGGTCAAATGTCGGGTCAAACTTGTTATTAAAATGTCAACAGAATGCTTATTTTCCAATTTATGCATAATTAGCAATGTAGGACCCATACGACCTGTTTGATCATTTATATAACTTGGTAATTAGTGTAAGAACATGTTCGACCCGACAAATTTTCTGTTTAGACCCGGTTCGGAACCGAAAGTCGCAAAACTTTGACTTTTGCTTTGACTTCAGTTCTGGCCCGATTTAGATAAGTTTGGAAATGCTTTAGGGCTTCCTTAGGACCAGGTTACATGTTGGTATAACCCTCTGTGCTTGGTTTGTTGATTGCCCCATTCGTTTACACGTTTCCGTTAATCGCCTAATGTTGACCAATATGCCCTTTTGACCATAAAACGAGAATTTTGGAAATGTGAAAGGACAATAATCCTTATTATTGATTTATAAAGTTGTCCCTAAATTTTCACATCAGTTGGAGGTCAAGATTAGGAGTTATGCTCATTAGCGTAATTATAACGCCTTTTAGTAATTAAACGGCGCAATTAGCATAAAGCCTATCTAAACCCAATTTTTGACACCAAACCTTTTACCCACTGATGTAATATAATATTTTGAGATTTTTAAATATTTTTAATTATTTTTAAACTGATCATAACCTAAGGCTATCGCCTTAATTCGGTAAATACCGATTATACCCTTTTTGTGTATAAAATGAGTTTTACATAGTATTTTGACACCAATCCAATTGCTATTGATTTTATATAATAAATAAAGTACTTTGAACTTTATAACCTGATCAGAAAACTCAGATTTCCTGTATAACCCGGAAATCGCTTAAAATGGCTTTTTAAGCGTATTAAACGCATAGTTTGGGTTTGAAACCATTTTGGCATATAAGACTTATTACCAACTGATATGACCTAATAAAATAAGTTATTCTACTGAAGTATTCAGACCCGAATCTCAGAATTTTAATTAACCTCTTTTATAATCTTTAAAATGACCAAAATACCCCTACGGGGCTTATTTTGAGATTAAACTTGTTTTGGGCATAATGGAAGATATCCTACTGATATCACAACATATTAAAGGCATATTAACTTAGGAAACCTGTATATGACTCTTTTGGTTACTCGTTGCGCACTTGTCGCGTTCGGATCGGCTTATGTGACTAGTTCGCATATATTAGCCGAAACGGGTCAAACCATATCATTTTTGTCTCAAAATCCAGAATGTGTTTAAGTTACCCATATTAAACAAGCATACAAGTTTTTCGGGTCAAAACCACATTCTAAACCGGTCTTCGCTTTATCATGCGTCTGACCGTATCTTCCTTTTGAAAACTAACCGGTCTAAGTCAAGACTTAATTAAAGACCCGTTAGGATTCTAATAGGTTATTAAAAACCTTCGTTCCAGATTTAGGAGCCCAGTAAAAGCTATCTGTACTTGCTGATTTGATACGGCTGGGATTGAATTTATATTTAGCTCAGGTAAATACTTTTAACTTATTTTCCCTATACGGGCTTGGGGTACGGTATATAAAATACCGCTTGGTCGGGCATTAAATCTTCCATCGTATGATGGTTAATTGAATTTTAATCGGCCCGTTTAAATTATTTTGTTTGCTTAAAGCCTTTGGGAGGTTAATGACCATGTCCCGGATATCCTTGGCATCATTTTACGAAATGGCCATGACCTTAGCACGCGCGTGTAGGCGTACACCCGCTAGTGAATTTATGAATAACAAGGTATAACCGCAGGTTTCGGGAACAACCCGCCACTGGACTATATCATGTGGTGTGTCTATTAAGCTTTAACCCGGCACGATCCGGGCTACTAAACGCATAAGAAACATGTAATTCTTTTACGAGATTATATATTTAAATAATTATCCCAAGTTATAAAGAGTTTGTGCCACGTGCATTCAAATCAATTTTATAAAACTTTTCAAAATGAGTCAGTTGAATGTATTTACCAGTGTAAACTGACGTATTTTCCAAAAAGGTTAAGTGCAGGTACTATACGTAATAGGCTGGCTACTCCAGGCATCAATAATCAAGTCTCGCAAGCTCTAGATGTCAAAGTCTGTTGAACAATGTTTATGTTTTAAGATCCGCCTGTGGATCCTTTACTTTCCGTTGTAATACTGGATATTACTTTATATTCGGATTGTAATATATTAATCTTTTGCTTCCGCTGTGCATTTATATATATTGTGTTGTTTGACTATGATGATATCAACTACGTCACGTTACTCCCCACCGGGCCCACCGGTGAAACGTGGAAATATCGGGGTGTGACAGGTTGG
Source organism: Helianthus tuberosus (assembly GCA_030545235.1). NCBI lineage: Eukaryota > Viridiplantae > Streptophyta > Magnoliopsida > Asterales > Asteraceae > Helianthus > Helianthus tuberosus. The sequence goes on from JARYGA010039853.1 coordinate 11,918, forward strand.
TATCAGAGCCAACACTGAGTGAATTAAACACTAGTCTTTTGTGTTTAATCTCAGTTACACAGTTGCACATTCTTGAGTCTAGACAAGAACATTGGACAAATCCTAATTCGTTTTATTTGTCCTTATTTGGTTCTTTGGTTATTTTTCTGATTAGCCCTTGCATGGGCAAGTCATTTTCTGTAGAAGTCCCATTTAGGGCAACCATATACTTGTTTAAATTTTAATGGAACGATTATATTTAAAATATCATTCCTATATTATAAGATCTACCATTATAATAAAATGGCAATATCTAAAAAGGACAAGACCTAGCTCATGTGTCATTTTAAGGCAGGGCCAAGACGGTAGTTCCACAATTAGATTCAGATCCTTGTTTACATCTCAATTTGGGATTTTTCCGCGTTAAATATTAAAAGAATCTTAAAGGTAAAACCTAGCCTAAATGTCAATGCAGACATGGCCAAGATGGTAAAACCTAACCTAAATGTCAATGCAGACATGGCCAAGATGGTAAAACCTAGCCTAAATGCCATTGCAGACATGGCCAAGACGGTAAAACCTATCCAAAAGATTCCAATCCCTGTTAACATCTGTAAGTATGTTAACATTTTTGGTAAACTGTGAATCGTTAAAGTCACACAGGCCATCTTTTAAAAATAAAAAATGGGGGTTAATCTAAATTCCCTTATTTAAAATAATCATCCCTTAAGGGTGAAGTGCCCAAGGGCTATAATTAACGTCCTCTGAGACTGAAGACAGTGGTAGCCTACAACTCCATGTCAAGAAAAGGTAATGAACTTTGATTCAAACCTTAATGCCTCGATTCTCTGAAATCATGGCTTATAAATTAAACTTGTCTACGCGACTAGGCCATTTGTGCTATTATTAACTTGTAAATTAGGATTTATGATAAAAATCCTGAATAAAATAAATATCCTTCCTTCCCTGCCAGTATACATATTAAAAAGAATCTCAAAGGTACGACCTAGCCTATATGTCATTCCAGACGAGGCCAAGATGGTAGAACCTATTCAAAGGATTCAAATCCTTGTAACATTGTAAATACGTTAACACCCCTGGCAACAGTGATGCGATAAAAATCACACTTGTCATCTTTATATTAGGAAAAAAAAATTTCCAAAGCCCCTTGTTTAGCCTAAATGATCAATAAGAATCATGGCTAATAAGCGTCGAGCATGATGAAACATCAAAACATCCAATTGGGATGTATACCTACGGGAAAAGATGTATACATGAAAAGATAGTTTTATTTCATAACTTCTTGTCAAGACAATGAACTATGAAAATTTTCCGATCCAAAGGAATCATTGATTATGTTTTAAAATTTCCCTAGTGACAAGGCCTCTGAGCCATCAAAAGTCCTTTGGAACAAGCCCTTGTGCTATTTATAAAAGATGTCAGTATGACATTGGCAGTCGTGACTTATGTCCCCTGTCTAATAAATATGAAGGATTACATTCCGTTTAAATGCCAGAGATGGTTTATTTAAAAACTTAGGCAAAACATAATCAAATAAATTAAATACTATCTATTGGCCTATATGGTTTAATTGCACCATGGCTATTTATTCATCAAATTCGACAATTCGCTATACGATTAACCAAATTATTACTACGTGATTCGTAGCCTTCAAAGCTTCACCATGGCTGACTCCTCTGAAGCTCACAATCATCCAGTTGATCAGAATGTTGATGCAAGACTGAACTTAACAAGCACCGAGTTTCAGGCTATGATAAATACAGCCGTAAACAACGTTGTGGACCGTGTGTTGAAGGATCATAAGCGAAAGTGCGATAATACCCCAAATAAAAGTCGTAAAAAGGGTAAGACCGGTTCAAACCATAACCCGTCCAAGCCAAAGGAGGCAAAACTCAAAAGCAATAACTGCAGGAAGCAACATTCTGGAAAATGCACAATCGACCCACGTGCTAAATTATGTGGAATTTGCAAAACCAAGGGTCACAAGACCCTGGATTGCAAGAAATTAGAAGATGCGACCTGTCATGGTTGTGGCGAAAAAGGGCACATAAAGACCAGCTGCCCAAAGAAGGCGACTAAAGGAAAAGGCACTTTAAAAGCACAAGCTAAGCCTTGTGGAATTTGTAATAAGGAAGGGCACAAGACTTTGGAGTGCCAAGACATAAAGGGCGCAACCTGCTATGGTTGCAATGAAATAGGGCACATCAGTACTAATTGCCCTAAGGCGGCCAAGGAAGGAGCAACTAAGTCCGGGAAGGATTTGAAGGACAAACAGCAGACCGTTGAAAAGACCAGATGCAAAACCTGTAGGAAATACCACCTCGGGAAATGCAGATTTGAATCCCAGCCTCTACCTTGTGGGATTTGCAAGTCTAAGGATCATAAAACCTTGGATTGCAAGAAGTTGAAAGACGCAACCTGTTATGGCTGCAACGAGAAGGGGCATATCAAGACCAACTGCCCTAGGAATCAGAAGAAGCCCGAAGAGGCCGAGAAAGCAAACGCATGAGTCTTCAAGATGAACGCCCAGGAGATGGTGCAGAATGATAACTATAAAGCAGGTACCTTTCCTTGTCAAGCAGTTTATGCAGAAATTTATTTGATGCTGGCACATATGATTCTATAATAAGCGATAAATGCTGAGAACTGTTGTCTCCGCCTGAATTGGACTCCGGTCATTTAATGCGAGGTAGCAATTGACCGATGATACTTTAGAAAATGCTCCAACAAATCTTAGATTGATATTTTCTATCTATTAGGAATCACTCTTTTATGATCTCCTTATGGCAAGCTTTCAAGCTATCCAAATTCACCAAAATAATAAAGACAGATGGGACGTTTTGATCCCCTGTCAAAAAGGTGATGGACTAGGTCCAACCCTTAAATGCCATTGATGGTCTTTTGTGACCTAGGCTAAGTGATATTGATATATTTTAAAAATGACGTTCATTAAGAATGTTAGTGCCTTATTGGCCTGGATAGTTTAATGAAACCATGCTTAATACATGTTAAGGCCACCAGGGTGATGAATAGAAATTGTTGAATTGCAACTAAGTAAATGATTCAATTGGTAATAGGAACCAAATATTGAGTATGACAAACTCGGATAAGACAACAGTCAATCGTGCCATTGATGATACGACGCATGCTAATGATGCTACAATTGTAAACCTTAGAATTTCCAAAGATGTTCTTCAAACTATGATAGAAGCAGCTGTTAGAAAAGCTGTGAAGAAGGCCGTGAAAAAGTTCAAGGAGCCAAATGCTACGTGCCCCAAAACTGTCAACGGAAATTACGGCTAAGGATACAAAGCCTAAGAATGATAGCGCTTAAACTCTCCTAAAGAGTGTCAGGAGTAGTCCATATCAATAATAACGTTGGGTACGTTCTTTAGGTTTAAATGCTAAGAATTCTGTTTTAATACGGATAGCAATAAATCCTTCATAAATTGTAAGTATATTGGACTTTAAAAAAAAATCTATCATAAGAATCCTAGATATTAAGTGTAAGGTAAAGCTTACAGATAGCAAATCATAGAAACCATTTCTTCTGTTCCTGTCAGAAATCTTCAAACATAAAATTCTAAAGTACCCTCTCTCCAGATAAATGCATTCATATGTAATTGATATCTCTTTGATCCCTATTGATTACGAATACCAAATGGTATGACAAAAGCACCATATGAGGATTGGTGTATCTTAATATGTTCCATAGATTGCTTCCATGCCTGATCAGTATGGAGGTTTAATACATGGAACCACAAAGATATCCCAATTATCATATGGTACTAAAGTCAGCTAATGGCATTCAAGGAAGATATCTAGAAAATAGAATTTTTCCAAATAAATGTTTCCTGGTAAAGGAACCTGTGGACTCGTAACATAAATGTGTCACTCATTTGACACCAGCAAGGATGGATGAACTAGAGCCCGAGATTGGAAAATCTCTGTAACCTCCTTGTATCTTGATCATCTTCTCCTAAGACTACCCTGTTTACCTCCCGAGAGGCAAGTAGAGTTAAGATTAACATCCCGCTTTCGCTTGGAGTGTTGTAAGAACTCCATTTTGATTATGGAATAACCGAAACCCTGATTAAGTAAATTTTAAGATATAGATTCATATAGCCTAACTCAATATCCTGAGAATTCGGTATAGTTAAGTAAGAAAGACGGTTCATTTTGCTTATGCGTTAATTACCGCAACCCTAATTAGGCAACGATTAAGAATTGCCATCAGCTACCCAGGATCGTCGAATTGTTCGACCAACGACAAGGATTAGCTATTCCTTAAAATTAGTTAAGCAGGGGTTTGAATAACCATCTCACCTTAAGATAAGCTTTTCTATAATAGTTGATATGTAAGCATCAAGGCTGCTCCCTTGGAGACCTTGTATAGATGGAATGTTAAACATCTATTGTTAGGACAATAGATTGGTAAGTTCAATTATCAGGATCTGAAAGTTGCATTGGAAACAACAAATAAGATCACGCAAATTCATAATCATCTGTAAGATGCCAGTATTCGGCAGAAAAATTAAAGATTAATGGAAAGTAGCAACCTTCCTAAATCCTTGTTAAGGAATAGGGTTCAACAAAGGATATCGCCCAGGAAGGGTGTGCCAAATTGTTAAATTTTCAGGCTAGTTAAGCTCTGAATATATAGAACCATTTGAAGGAAATCGAATGTATCAAGATCAAGTAGCTTATAAGCTAAAACCTATTTAAGGAGCTTGGCAGAGCTCGCAATACTTTGCACACTAGTGACTGAAGGAGGTGTTTCGCCAATAAGTCAAGAAGCACTACCACATAATGATATGCAGATTTATGATGTGATGAGCAACCAGTATCGATTAAGGATCGACAGGATTAGAAGCTCCAAAAAGATACATGTACCTACTAAAAAGGTCAATTGGAGTGCCTTAGAGGCTCAAAAGGTACCGGGGAAGGTTAAGCCCAATATAAGGCATAAAATACTTCCTTTACTTTAAATCTCGAGGTCGAGATTTCTTTTAAGGGGGTGAGGATGTAACACCTCAAAAATTCACGTCCTATAATGTATTGATACGTGTCATAAGTTTGAACGTGTGAAAGTATACTCTAGAGGGACTAAAGCTGACAAACATGGAAAGTATGTGAATATACGGGTTCAAAAAGTCAACAATGGATAAATATACCTTACAATAACCCTACATGGTGTTATTACCTTTAAACGAATGAATCATGGATCATATGAAACTATTTGTGAAAGAAAGTGAGAGGTTACAAACTACAGGGGTTAAGTGTGTCAACATGTTTAAAGTATACCTCTGAGTAGCCTTTTAGCAAACCCGAAACCTTGTAACAATTAAATATGCTCACTAGAATGCATGATGACGTGTGCGTATATATACATAATTTTGCAATGAATTTACACACGATTTGGTTTTAAATTTATAAAAGTGATTATTACTTTTACATCAAAACACACACGAAAGAGGCAAGTGTACCCCATCATATATGTAGTAAAGTATCGGTAAGAACCAAGTATCGATCCACGGAAATGGGCGGAGAAATAATACTAGACCTTTGTCACTAAACTACCGGTAAAAACATAAGTTTTGTGATTTTTAAATAAACTAAAGTAAGCATAAACAAATACTTATAAAAACATAATAAATAATAGATAAATAGCCTTGCTTAATACACAACCAAAGCATGTCAACTAAGTCAGTTTTGGCACTAGAAGCATTCGGTCAATTTTCCATTTTAAGACAATTAGTATCCCTTTCGGGAATCCTAACATGACAATCATTCGGAAAGTTAAAACGATAAACACACTTTAACCACCTAAAATTGTTCTTTAACGTGCAATTGATAAATGTCTATGAAAATCTCTTAAAAATAAGTTAGTCAGCCGTTAGGATTATTCTAACCTCACTTAAACAAGGAAAGTGACACCGATAAACACAATGTAACCACCGAGACAAGCATAAACTAGATTAAATCACAACCGAGTTCATTTTACAAATCTTGCACATAAATTCACTAAGATAGCAATTTTGGCCTAAACTACTAACTAAGCTAACAAATCATGGCAAGAATTTATAACGACACCATCTAACCCGTTAAGGTCCTTACGTGACGGCAAGCTCTCTTGATTAATAATAATTACATTTTATTAAATCACTAACCATTTCTAGTATCATGATGCACACATTTAAACCAAGCTAAACTAGTTAACCAAGTTCAAAGTTTACTAATACAAGATTAATTAAGCTTCATTTTTCAACTATCTTAACTAACCAAATACCAATCATCCAACACAATTACTTATAATCAAGAAATCAATATCAATAACAAGGTTGCAAACTAATCATCAAAGATAATCATAGAAAATACTTCCAAATGTTATTACAAATAAAGATTAACATACTAATAGCTATAATCAAGCAAGGAATTGTTGTGTTTTTGCCCAAAGGCTACAATAATACATAAACATTAATCTAAATGCTTGAAAGATTAACAAAATCATGGAAAGATTAGAAAACCAAACCATAAACAAGCATAAGATTAAGAATCCGGATAGTAATCGAGCTAAACGGGACAATGTGGCTTGAATCCGGGTGAAAGCTAACGCCTCCGGAGCCTGAAAATCGCCCGAATTGCTCTCCAAAAATCCAGAATCTCGAACAGAATGTTTCTGTTCTGTTTTTATATTTTTCAGCTGTCGCACGGTCGTTCTTCAGATGGCACGACCGTGCACTTTATGCAATTATTAGGGATGGGTCACCATGCTGCATACGTCATCAGATCTTTGACCGGATTTGATATCGCACGACCGTTCTTCGTGTGAAACGGTCGTTCAGTTCCGGGTTACTTGTTGCACGAGCTATTGGCCGGGCATTCATCACCGAGATCAGGCTGGATAATCGTCGATGCACGATCGTTCTTCGGATGGCACGTCCGTGCATCACCGAGCTGATCGTAAATGCCTTGCACGCCTAGTCGCACCTTCGTTCAATGCCGGACAAATCTTTAACTGTCGGAGATGCACGGTCGTTCTTCAGATGGCACGACCGTGCCACATGCCCAGATCAGTCTCCTTAACAGAATGTCCGCAGCTTCGTCGTTTTGTCCGGAAAGTCCTCGTTTTCGCTATCATCTTGTCTGGTATGCTGTTTTAGGCCTGTAAACATAAATGTAGATAAATAAGTATCCGAATGACGGTTTTACGGCCAAAAACGCATAAAATAGGGGTAAAACGAGGGACTAAAATATGTGTAAATTAACGAATATCACATGATAAAAATTTCACCAAGTTTCGTTATCGTATGAGAAAGTTATGATGAAATTCGTATGCGAAGGGTAAAAAGCGTCGGCATGTTAATTAACACCTCTGAACGACCTCGTTATAAAGTCCAAGACCCTAATGTATATTGTAGACATCTGATATACTCGAATTCAGTAAATACTATCAATGATTGACCCATAATTGCAAGGATGGACTCTGACGTGACCGTGTCGTCCCGATCAGTCAAAAACCCAATTAAACCTAGGTAGCTAGGGTAAGTCGGGTATCGAATCCACGAAGAGCAGGTGGTCAGTATCGCACGACCCGTTCGATTAGTTAGACTATTTACAAAAATGTACAAAGTAATTATGAAGTTTGCTAATTTTATTAGTTTGTTTGATTTTAAAAAGAAATCGGAGTGAACCGACAATTTGATGTTATCTAAAACCACGGTTGATTAACTAAGATTGCAAACTAAAATACTAAATTGAAAACAAGAACTAAGAATACGGATCACACCCGGTTTCGGTAATTGTAAGTCCTAGGGTTCCTACATGTTTTAATTCAACTCAATTGCATACGATTAGCGGATTTAGTGTACCGTGACTTAGGTGCTAATAACTATGAACGTCCCGAAGAACGGACAAGAATACACTTTGTAATCAACACAAGTAAATCCTAACCACGACAATGCACAATTACACATCACCATTTCGCAAAGTCATAACTTTTAACATCGTTCGACAATTTACGAATTCGCAACAAATGTAACACTATTATCAATGGTTTCAAAAATCAATACAAGTTGTCACAAAGTCGAATTAAAGAACAAATGCATAAACCCTAGAAAATACAACTACCTACACTGGGGTGAACCGAAGAGACTAGCCGTTCATGGTTGGGTAGACGCGATCACCGGCCAACGAACACGAACACGGAGCCATGACCTTGAGTCTTCAAGAGTGGTGGAGGTTAGGGTTGAAGGTGATGATGGAAGGTTGAAGATGGTGGTGATGGTGGAATGATTGAAGGTTAGGGATTATGGAGAATTGGTTAGGGTTTTGATGTTAGAGGTGAAAAATGGATGTTAGGAAAATGAATGGGAATGGGTTAGATGGTAGGTGAATGATCCTTCATGGTGTTTTAACCTCCCACCAAGTTGTAACTCCTAAAACTTGGTCAAAAACGTTTTTAATTCGTTCCCCAACAACCGAGACAACAATTTTGCGAAACCCACCATCCGAAGCTGTCGCCGACGGCTCAACAGCCCGTCGCCGACGGGGTCTGGTTTTGCTGATTTCATCCGACGCTCTATTTGACTGCTTACGCGTATTCTGGCCGACGGGGTTCATTATAGGGCGTCGCCGACGGGCCTAGGGGCGTCGCCGACGACCCCTCTAACTTGATTTTTTTCTGTTTTTCACTTCTTAAGCTTCTGGTTGATCCATAACATGTCCCGGTTGTCCGTTAAGCGTCCTGGTGGTCCGAAAAGCTCCCGATTAGCTCCTTAAACTCCATAAGACCTGAAAACACAAATCCCATTAAAAGTAGGCTATTCGAGATTAAAAGTCACGTAAAAACAATAACTTAAACATTAACGAACACCGGTTTTCGACCACGTATCACATCCCCACACTTGTCGTTTGCTTGCCCTCAAGCAAATCTGTTGTTTTTTCACTTTCACGTGGATCGAACAAGAAATACACTCCCATTCCTGAGACTAAGGCTAAGGTCTATTGTCATACCCGGTTCAAACTTTGACAAATTCCGAAATATTTAACGGTATAGTGAATAATCACATAAGAATGGTTACCTAAGATTAACCCGCCCTTGAAACTAATAAATCATGCACATCCCTCACAATGTTCTCTCCACTCAGTTTATAAATTGGCTAATTTTCATAATGTATTAGCACTTCAAAGAATAATCGCTCAAAACCGATTAGAGCACGTACCCGCATAGGCTTGCAACTCAATCATTCTCCACCACCGAACACGAATACTATGAACAAGTCATAAGGTCTTTGGAGGGTTGTAACGGGGCTAGGCTAAGGGTAGGAATTAGGATATTTAAAGGTGGCTAAGGTGATGAAAATTCGATTTTTATTGCAAAATAACTAATCTACGCACAACTAACTACCAATATCAAACTAGAAGGCAACAAGCTTTCGCCTTTTATTTCTCAATTAAGAAAACATATTTTTGTTCTTTTCTCAACAATTTTCTCGTCTTTTCCATAACATTTTCTGATTTTTTTTATTTTTTTTATGCAAACAACTATACAAACTTTACTCCTATAATCGAATTTCCATCACACGGGTTTAAAAGAAAAAGGTTTTAAGGTTATTGGCTAAAAGGTGGTCAAACGAAGGGATTAGGTTCAAAGTTGGCTACTAGGGGATAATTTTTGGGTAAGGATATAAAAAATGGTGTAAAAGGAAAAAGTTTACCTAATGCCTTAATCATTCTCGTGCTTGTATTCGGTCTATGGTCTCGAACGTATCAAAAGATGCAAGTTCTACAATACATGACTAATGGTCCACTCAAACGAAGAAACATAAATATGTAATTCTATGATGTAAAAATGGCTCAAAACCTCACATATATGAAGGGTATGGTATGTGACATGCATGATATGCTAGTTTCTTAGGCGGATTATTCCCAAATAACCACCCGTTAAATACCCGTCATGTTATTAATTTGAACTTGACCATGACAAAAGACCAAATGGGTTGTGACATCCCTCGTTGACTTAGTTACTTGTGCTTTAAGATCGCTTTTGAAACAAGATATTTTTGAAAATTTTTTGAAATTTTCCCCCATCCCCACACTTGAGGTAAACATTGTCCTCAATGTGTAGTATTTAAATGAACGGGTCAAAATCGAAAACTTTTACTACTCCCCCATCCCCACACTTGAGGTAAACATTTTCCTCAATGTGTAAGAACTAGAGTTTTAAAACGCACAAGGGACGTGACACGGCTAACCTTCCCAAAATTTCACCCGGAAAAAAATTACAAAATACAATCCACTTATTATTAAACTAATAATCAAAGTAAAAAGGAAACGCATGCACCTGATTTTTGTCGCTTGATGCTCACATCTTCCTCTTCTCTTCATAAAAACGGTTGTCTCTCGAACATCATGTACCTACAAATTCTAACCCTTGTGTAGAAGCATGCTTCTCACAACATCAAAATTTGTTAGTTACCTAGTTCTACCATTTTTATGAAAGTATTACCAAGCCATGCGTTATTTCACTTTGATTTATGTGGAAAATAATTTACAACAACAACAAACCTAACTCACTTTCGTAGGAATCACGGTTGCATTTAGCTTATGCAACAAGCCCTTTTAAACCCCCCAATAGCTTGGGAGGACGAGAGGTCTCGTGAGGGTTATATAGGGAACACACCCACAACGTTCATTTAACTAGGCAAAGAAAATAAAAAGAAAAAATAAACAAATAAAAATAAAACGAATAATAGTACAAACTCTACAACAATTATACCTGATTTGCCTCTCATTGTGGTCGAAGTGCACATTTTCCTACCGAGTTGCCTACATACGCTCGGTATTTGGCATGCCGAATCCATACTCTTTTTATTATATTCGGCATACACAATGTACAACTTCGGGGTCGTCTCTTAACAACATGGCCAATGTCTTTCAACGCCACTTTTTGAATCCTTATGCCCGAACCCGCATCCCCAACTTTGTTGGTTGGAGTGATAAGTTTGGGAGAAGGATGAATATGAATGTGAGCTTCTTTCGAATCCGATTCGTCTTGCGGTGTCATGTCTTCCGGTCGGTTCAAACATTCAATTACTTGCTCCGGAAGTTCCATAACCTCTTCCACCACATCACCATCCACCATTGTACCATTAGCCAAAACCTCCCGCTCGCGTTTAAATTGGGCTAATTCCTTCGCTAATTGACCCACTTGCACCACCAATGCTTCATGGGCTTTATCCCTTACTTCAAACTCTTTCTTTATTTCGATTTTAATTTCTTGGTTTGAATTCCGCATTTCCGTTTTAAGAGCTTGATGTGAATTAGTAAGGGCATTCATAGCATTCATGATGGCATCGAGCTTGGAATGCACCGACTCTTGAGGTTCCTCGTATACCGGTTGAGGGTATTCATTATCATAATCATCATACTCCTCCCGGTAACTTGAGAAGAGTGGCAATTCGGGCTCATAGTAGTATTCTTGATAATGTGGTGGTGGTGGATTATCATATGGATAATATGAGGATGGACCACTGAAATCTTCATAGTCCGCCCTCCTATAATCATATAATCCGCTAAGGTAGTCTTCCCGCTCCCTGTTGGCTTGAACTTTTGCGTGGAAAACAGAGCAATCTTCTAAATAATGCTCTCCGCTTCCGCAACACTCACACGGATCATCATCTACACAATTCATAAAAAAGATGTGCCTGCAAAACATGTACCTGCACAGACAAGCTCAACCACCCGAAGTAAAATCACAAATATACAAAAAAAGAAAGAAAATAAACTAAACTAAAATCGAACAAGCAATGAAATACTAAGCGCACTAGCTCCCCGGCAACGGCGCCATTTTGACGTGACCGTGTCGTCCCGATCAGTCAAAAACCCAATTAAACCTAGGTAGCTAGGGTAAGTCGGGTATCGAATCCACGAAGAGCAGGTGGTCAGTATCGCACGACCCGTTCGATTAGTTAGACTATTTACAAAAATGTACAAAGTAATTATGAAGTTTGCTAATTTTATTAGTTTGTTTGATTTTAAAAAGAAATCGGAGTGAACCGACAATTTGATGTTATCTAAAACCACGGTTGATTAACTAAGATTGCAAACTAAAATACTAAATTGAAAACAAGAATTAAGAATACGGATCACACCCGGTTTCGGTAATTGTAAGTCCTAGGGTTCCTACATGTTTTAATTCAACTCAATTGCATACGATTAGCGGATTTAGTGTACCGTGACTTAGGTGCTAATAACTATAAACGTCCCGAAGAACGGACAAGAATACACTTTGTAATCAACACAAGTAAATCCTAACCACGACAATGCATAATTACACATCACCATTTCGCAAAGTCATAACTTTTAACATCGTTCGACAACTTACGAATTCGCAACAAATGTAACACTATTATCAATGGTTTCAAAAATCAATACAAGTTGTCACAAAGTCGAATTAAAGAACAAATGCATAAACCCTAGAAAATACAACTACCAACACCGGGGTGAACCGAAGAGACTAGCCGCTCATGGTTGGGTGGACGCGATCACCGGCCAACGAACACGAACACGGAGCCATGACCTTGAGTCTTCAAGAGTGGTGGAGGTTAGGGTTGAAGGTGATGATGGAAGGTTGAAGATGGTGGTGATGGTGGAATGATTGAAGGTTAGGGATTATGGAGAATTGGTTAGGGTTTTGATGTTAGAGGTGAAAAATGGATGTTAGGAAAATGAATGGGAATGTGTTAGATGGTAGGTGAATGATCCTTCATGGTGTTTTAACCTCCCACCAAGTTGTAACTCCTAAAACTTGGTCAAAAACGTTTTTAATTCATTCCCCAACAACCGAGACAACAATTTTGCGAAATCCACCATCCGAAGCCATCGCCGACGGCTCAACAGCCCGTCGCCGACGGGGTCTGGTTTTGCTGATTTCATCCGACGCTCTATTTGACTGCTTATGCGTATTCTGGCCGACGGGGTTCATTATAGGGCGTCGCCGACGACCCCTCTAACTTGAGTTTTTCTGTTTTTCACTTCTTAAGTTCTGGTTGATCCATAACATGTCCCGGTTGTCCGTTAAGCGTCCCGGTGGTCCGAAAAGCTCCCGATTAGCTCCTTAAACTCCATAAGACCTGAAAACACAAATCCCATTAAAAGTAGGCTATTCGAGATTAAAAGTCACGTAAAAACAATAACTTAAACTTTAACGAACGCCGGTTTTCGACCACGTATCAGACTCCTACGAAGAAATGCACGATAAACCTTCGTTTATGGTTTTCCTTTAAAGTTCAAGAAAACATGGCAAAATGGTAGGGTACATAACTGTTCAAGACCCAAATAAGAGGCCCCTTACTGATAATTCATGTCCCAAATTCGTAATACATGGTTTCCCCTTCGAATGCTTGAAAAGCCAAAGATTTTTGGCCTCTGCAGAAGGCTTACGAACCGTAAGCCATACCCTTACGGTCCGTAAGGGTTGCCCAGCGACGATATATTCGACTGTTGACTGTTTTGAGCTGTAAACTGACTTAGAATCGATTTTCCACATCTTTAGACGACCCCTACATTACTTTTAGACCCTAGGAACACTTGTTAATGATCTGGATCATCCCTTAGACTTAGTTGTCAACAATCTATGAGATTGTAAACACTATAAAAGGCCACAATGTTGCAACCATTGATCACACCTTTCTTTCTGCAATTCTGGAGCTTCCTGGAGCTTAAGAGCAGACCCTAAGCCTTCCTAATAGTGCATTAGGCCTTGGTAAGTATGCTTAACCTTTCTTAGTTGAGTTTTTACTTAGTTTTAGCTTAAAAGTCAAATCGTCGTAATTAACGGTTGACTTAGCGATTAATCATTAATGGTCCAGTGATTAGTCGAATTGAAAGTAGTTATAAGTTGGTAATTATGTGGGCAATAAACCCTTAAAAGGGCACCCCCTGATTCCCACTCTAACTAGGTCAAATGTCGGGTCAAACTTGTTATTAAAAAGTCAACAGAATGCTTATTTTCCAATTTATGCATAATTAGCAATGTAGGACCCATACGACCTGTTTGATTATTTCTATAACTTGGTAATTAGTGTAAGAACATGTCTAAACATGTTCGACCCGACAAATTTTCTGTTTAGACCCGGTTCGGAACCGAAAGTCGCAAAACTTTGACTTTTGCTTTGACTTCAGTTCTGGCCCGATTTAGATAAGTTTGGAAATGCTTTAGGGCTTCCTTAGGACCAGGTTACATGTTGGTATAACCCTCTGTGCTTGGTTTGTTGATTGCCCCATTCGTTTACACGTTTCCGTTAATTGCCTAATGTTGACCAATATGCCCTTTTAACCATAAAATGAGAATTTTGGAAATGTGAAAGGACAATAATCCTTATTACTGATTTATAAAGTTGTCCCTAAATTTTCACATCAGTTGGAGGTCTAGATTAGGAGTTATGCTCATTAGCGTAATTATAACGCCTTTTAGTAATTAAACGGCGCAATTAGCATAAAGCCTATCTAAACCCAATTTTTGACACCAAACCTTTTACCCACTGATGTAATATAATATTTTGATAGTTTTAAATATTTTTAATTATTTTTAAACTGATCATAACCTAAAGCTATCGCCTTAATTCGGTAAATACCGATTATACCCTTTTTGTGTATAAAATGAGTTTTACATAGTATTTTGACACTAATCCAATTGCTACTGATTTTATATAATAAATAAAGTATTTTGAACTTTATAACCTGATCAGAAAACTCAGATTTCCTGTATAACCCGGAAATCGCTTAAAATGGCTTTTTAAGCGTATTAAACGCATAGTTTGGGTTTGAAACCATTTTGGCATATAAGACTTATTACCAACTGATATGACCTAATAAAATAAGTTATTCTACTGAAGTATTCAGACCCGAATCTCAGAATTTTAATTAACCTCTTTTATAATCTTTAAAATGACCAAAATACCCATACGGGGCTTATTTTGAGATTAAACTCGTTTTGGGCATAATGGAAGATATCCTACTGATATCACAACATATTAAAGGCATATTAACTTAGGAAAACTGTATATGACTCTTTTGGTTACTCGTTACGCACTTGTCGCGTTCGGATCGGCTTATGTGACTAGTTCGCATATATTAGCCGAAACGGGTCAAACCATATCATTTTTGTCTCAAAATCCAGAATGTGTTTAAGTTACCCATATTAAACAAGCATACAAGCTTGTCGGGTCAAAACCACATTCTAAACCGGTCTTCGCTTTATCATGCGTCTGACCGTATCTTCCTTTTGAAAACTAACCGGTCTAAGTCAATACTTAATTAAAGACCCGTTAGGATTCTAATAGGTTATTAAAAACCTTCGTTCCAGATTTAGGAGCCCAGTAAAAGCTATCTGTACTTGCTGATTTGATACGGCTGGGATTGAATTTATATTTAGCTCAGGTAAATACTTTTAACTTATTTTCCCTATACGGGCTTGGGGTACGGTATATAAAATACCGCTTGGTCGGGCATTAAATCTTCCATCGTATGATGGTTAATTGAATTTTAATCGGCCCGTTTAAATTGTTTTGTTTGCTTAAAGCCTTTGGGAGGTTAATGACCATGTCCCGGATATCCTTGGCATCATTTTACGAAATGGCCACGACCTTAGCACGCGCGTGTAGGCGACACCCGCTAGTGCATTTATGAATAACAAGGTATAACCGCTGGTTTCGGGAACAAACCGCCGCGGGACTATATCATGTGGTGTGTCTATTTAGCTTTAACCCGGCACGATCCGGGCTACTGAACGTATTAGAAACATGTAATTCTTTTACGAGATTATATATTTAAATAACTATCCCAAGTTATAAAGAGTTTGTGCCACGTGCATTTAAATCAATTTTATAAAACTCTTCAAAATGAGTCAGTTGAATGTATTTACCAGTGTAAACTGACGTATTTTCCAAAAAGGTTAAGTGCAGGTACTATACGTAATAGGCTGGCTACTCCAGGCATCAATAATCAAGTCTCGCAAGCTCTAGATGTCAAAGTCTGTTGAACAATGTTTATGTTTTAAGATCCGCCCGTGGATCCTTTACTTTCCGTTGTAATACTGGATATTACTTTATATTCGGATTGTAATATATTTATCTTTTGCTTCCGCTGTGCATTTATATATATTGTGTTGTTTGACTATGATGATATCAACTACGTCACGTTACTCCCCACCGGGCCCACCGGTGAAACGTGGAAATATCGGGGTGTGACACCGTTCCCACATTTTTTATCGTTTTCCCTAACTCCTGATATTATATATATATATAGGAGAAGGATCCATTAGGAACCACCCTTTATTGCGAGAACTGCGAGAACTGCGAGAACCGGTGTGAACACAAACAGTAATACCTAAAAAAATCTAAAAAACACCCAAAAAATTTTTTTTTTACCTTTTTTTTGTAAAAATCGCTATATTTTGTTTACAATAAAAGATAAAAAAAATTTCGAGTCACAGTTATCCATGCACATGTGCATTTGTATCATTTCTTTGACAAATTCCGTAATTCATTACAAATATTAGACAATTGCACTTTCATTTACACTACCACGTGTAATACACTACTTTTTACATTAACAATATTAGAAATGCACATGTGCATCTATATGTATCAACATGAAATAAGGTGTTTTGTTACACTACTTTCTCTTTCATCTACCATTCCATCCATAATACACAAACATACACATCTGCATTTTTGTCATTTTTTTGACAAATTCCGTAATTCATTACAACTATTAGACAATTGCACTTTCATTTACACTACCATGTGTAATACAATACTTATTACATTACCAATATTAGAAATGCACATGTGCATCTATATGTATCAACATGAAATAAGGTGTTTTGGTACACTACTTTGAATACACTTTTCCTTTCATCTATCATACCATCCATAATACACTACCATTACCTCCAACCATCCATAATACAATACCATTACCTTCTACCATCCATAATACAATGCCATTACCAATATTTTCACTTTATTACATGTATGTAAACACCATTTATACCATCCAAACAACATATTACATCATAAATTGACAACTATAACCAAACCATCAACCACTAGATATAACTAACCAAAAAACATGTATATGGGCCTACTTCTCCATTCAAAATCACAAACTTTTTGTACCAAAACACGTTATATCATGGTTATACCTAATGATGCACATGTGCATTTTGAATATTGGTAATGTAAAAAGTAGTGTATTACGAATGGTATTGTAAATTAAAGTGCAATTGTCTATTCCTGATAACGTATTACCGAATTTGTCGAAGTAATGATACATATGCACATGTGCATGGATAACTGTTACTCGAAAAAAAAAGTTTTTTTTATGGTAACGAAATATAGCGATTTTTTCAAGAAAAATATTAAAAAAAATTTGAGTGCTTTTTTTATTTTTTTAGATTTTATTTTGTGTTCACATTGTTTCTCGCGGTTCTCGCAATAAGGGTGGTTCTCGCATGAACCTTACCCTATATATATATATGGGGACCGCTAAAATGAAAGCCACCTCCAGTTGTAAGAACCGCGAGAACCAGTTCCTAACCATTAGATCAAAAAGATGGATGGATAAGATTAAAAGTATCTAAAATGAATATTAAATACATTTTGTCTTATTATGTCTTTAATATTTTAATCTAAAAGGGTAGTTTAGTAAAATTACACTATTTTGTCTTTTTGTCTTTATTATTTTTTATTAATTTTTTGTTTTATTATATTACTTTTTATTTTTAAAAAGAATTTTTTTATTAAAAGAATTTTTAAATTCAAAGTTTTTTAACAAGGCAAATTTTTTTGCGCGCCGGTTTTTGCACGCCGGGCTTTTTCAAGCGTCGTTTTTTTAACGCGCCGTTATTACGCCGGGCTTTTTCAAGCGTCATTTTTTTAACCCGACGTTTTTTACGCGCCGTTTTTCAGGCGTCGTTTTTTACACGTTTTTTAACGCGCCGTTTTTTACACGCCGTTTTTTACACGTCGTTTTAATGCGCCGTTTTTTCACATTTTTTTAACGCGCCGTTTTTTACACTTTTTACGTTTTACGTTAAACTTTTTACGTTTTAAGTTTTACGTTAAACTTTTTACGTTTTACGTAAAAAAAAAATTACGTTTTACGTTAAAATTTTTACGTTTTACGTTAAACTTTTTACGTTTAACGTTTTACGTTTTACGTAAAACTTTTTACGTTTTACGTAAAACTTTTTACGTTTTACGTTAAAAAGTTTACGGTTTACGTTAAAAAGTTTACGGTTTAACTTTTTTTTTACAAAAACTTTTTTACGCAAAAACGAACGCACCCAGAAATCGCAAACTCGGGAGGTGTCTCAGATATATTGTTATCATCATCGACTAGGGGGAAAAAAATAAAAAACCAACAACATCAAAACAAAGTGTATCTCGATAAAAAAAACGGGGTTTGGCTCAGATTATCCGATAATCAAAAGGCTGCAAAAGTGGGGTTGCAGGTTCAAAAAACTTACCCTCCCCCGTCCTTGCCGCGTCATCGCCATCAAAATCTACGTTTTTTTCATCATCGCCACCCCAAAAATCCAACCGATCAAAACCCACATACTTCACTTATCAAAATCACCGGAAAACATCAAAAATCACCGGCAAACATAAAAAATCACTGGCAACACATCCAAATCACCGGCAACACATCAAAATCAGCGGAGATGCCGCCGCCACCAACCCCAACGTTATAAGCAACCAACACCATCACCCCCCGCCACCAGCCACCATTCACCGTCACTCCTCACCACCACCGGAACCAACACCATCACCCACCGCCACCGCCACCTCCACTTCCATTCGATTCTTTTACTTTAACACATCTCAGCCTCTTTATATTTCCCCACCGTAACTTATACATAAATAGAATAAACCAAAACTCTCGTCTTTGTCTGGGAAAACCAAGTAAAACCCCCAATTTTGTCAAGAACCCTAAAACAACATAAAGAGCCCAAACTATAGAAAATATACAAGAATGTAAATAAAGATTACCCACATGAATACCCATCTCAAAAAGAAATTAACAAAACCATTAACAAATCAACAACAAACAACAAATCAGAATCATAAAAAGTCACTGACCCTCTGTATAGACTGAGGGTCGTCGGAGATGGGTTGCAGATCTGAGGGTTGCCGGAGAAACGAGGGAGCACCAGAGAAACGAGGGGGCCGCCATAGTGGGTGCGGTGTTTGGGGGTCGTCGGTGTGGGGTGTGGCGGTTGCCTGTTCATCGGAGGGTAAAGGAGGAACAGAGGTGTTTGGGTTAGGGTTTGTCGGCTGAAACTTTAGAAGATTCAAGAAGTTCTGCAACTTCAAGAGAGAGAGAGAATGAGAGATGTTTTTTTGAATTTCAATAAATAGATGAGAGAGAGAGGATAAGAGATGCAACTTTAAAAGAAAAGACAGAGGAGAGAGGAAATGATTTGACATTTGGGGTAAATGAGCAAAGTACCCTTTATGTTGGCATAATCTGATTGGTTGAGAGTAGTTCTCGCGGTTCTTACAACTGGAGGTGGTTTCTATTTTAGCGGCTCCCTATATATATATATATATATGTATATATATATATGTATATATATATATATATGTATATATATATGTATATATATATATGTATATATATATGTATAGGGCAAGGATAAATTGAAAACCCACTTGTGTTGAATAAACCCTGAAAACCCAATAACAACCATTGATTAATCAGATTGATGGATGAGATCATTTTGGTCTTGCCCCCTTTTTACTTTTTAATATAATATTAATGAGAGGTACAAGAAGGGTATATTTGGAAATGTTACAATTTCTCTCTCCTGACAGAAAGTGTAACTTCTGTCAACTTTCCTCTCTCTCCTGACAGAAAGTGTAAATCTGTCTACTTTCCCCTCTCCTCTCTCTCTATAATTTTGTTTCTTTTTTATATAAATCAGATTTTTTGTTTCTTTTTTATATACATCTGTATTTTATTACATAAAAAATGTAACATACATTTTTTAATTATCAATTTATGTCACAGTTGTAATAACACACTTTATTTCTATAACATAAAATATTACACAGAAACGTAACATATAATTTTTACATAATCAAATGCACTTTATTTTCTGTAACGGACATTATTTCTGTAACACAAAAAAATGTAACAGGCATTTTTGCTTTGATTGATTGTTACATTTCTAATACAAAAAAATGTAACAAGACACTTTGTTTCTGTAACAGTCACTTTGTTTTTACAATAATCTGGGAAAAAATGTAACAACACACTTTATTTTTACAACAGTCTAAAAAAGTGTAACAATCCACTTTATTTTCAGTAACGTGCATTATTTATGTAACACGAAAAAATGTAACATGCATTTTTCTTTGATTGTTACATTTCGTAACTATGTTCAACATCAAACATCTTTTGAATCATCTTCAACATCTGAAACATCATCTTCAACATCTGAAACATCATCTTCAAAGTGTAGATTTGCAAACAAAGCTGAAAAAAAACATACTTATTCACCTTCTTAAACAAGATCTGAAACAAATTTTACACAAAAAATTGATGCAATCAATAATAAAAACAACAGTCTAAAAAAGTGTAACAACACACTTTATTTTTAGTAACGTGCATTATTTATGTAACACGAAAAAATGTAACATGCATTTTTTAATTATCAATTTATGCCAGAAACACAACACACTTTATTTTCAGTAACGTGCATTATTTTTGTAACACGAAAAAATGTAACATGCATTTTTTTTAATAATCAAAAATTGCAGATCCACAAAATACAACAAAAATGCAGACTAAAAAAGTGTAGATTTGCAAACAAAGATGAAAAAAACCCATACTTATTCACCTTCTTGAACAAGATCTGAAACAAATTTTACACAAAAAATTGATGCAATCAATAATAAAAACAACAAACCCATAAAACAAGAACTTAAAAACCTCCATCTTCTTGAACAAAAAAAATAGCAGATCCACAAACCACAACAAAAAACAAATTAAAAACATTCATCTTCTTGAACAAAAAACAAAGTTGCAGATCTACAAAATACAAAAAAATGATAAATCAAGAAATTAAAAAATTGATAAATCAAGAAATTAAAAACATTCATCTTCTTGAACAAAAAAACAAAAAAAACAACATATCCAGAAAAAAGTAGCAGATCTACAAAATACAAAAAATGAAGAACTACAAAACGTAAAAGAATTGCAAATCTGAAAAAAAAAACTGAAAACAAACATACTTATGGACCTGGAGGATCTTCTAGATCTGGAACATCATGTTTAAACATCGAACATCTTTGGGGGCATCATCAACATCGAACCGCCATCACATCATCTTCAACATCGATCATCTTCAACCGGATCTGGAGGAGGATCTTCTAGATTTGGAATATCATGTTCAAACATCGAACATCTGGATGATGATCTTTTGAACTGGATCATCTTTTGGATTCAGATCACTTTTAGATCTGGATGAAGATCTTCAAGATCTGAAAATGAATTAGATGATAAAGATATAAAGAGAGAGAGAGAGAGGGAAAAGTGTGTAAGAGAAGAAAGATAAATGAGAATTTGAGATCTTTCAATTGAAGAAAGATGCACGTCACTTTATGTTAAAAAGGAAGAGAGAGAGTGCTTATTAATGTGGGAGATGTGATGTGGCTGTTACATTTTCTGCCATCATGCAAAATGACGTATATACCCCTCGCTCATTAATGTGGGAGATGTGATGTGGCTGAATCCTAGCCACATATGTGGGTTTCTTGGGTTTAGTCAACTGGAGTGGGTTTTCTCCTTATAATTAGCCTATATGTATATATATATATATATATACATATATATAATGAACTTAATTATTTTGTCTTGAGTTAAAACGAGTTGTTGATGACTAACGAAACATCCAATCAATGTTCTTATAAACATAAGACTTAAGAGAACGAGTAGATAACAAACACAAATTAATTAATTACTTGTAATCTATTATATATAATAAACAAGGCTATCACCCGGGAACATCCCGGGTTAGGAAAATTTAGTTTTCAATAATAAAAAATACATAAACAACACTTTCAATATATTTAATATCCTCTTTCCTTTCCCCACAGGAAATTTTATTTTGGTTTCATAAATATCTCAAGTTTTCCTAAACGTTTTTTAAATTATATTAGAATACGTTATCAGTTGAATTTGCAATGAAATACACTAATAAAGGAATTATAATAAACGGTTTTTTTTTTTTGAAATCTTATGTAATTGGTTTTGGTTTTTCTTTTATAAAGATTCATTGATTTATGTTAAATAGAGTATTTTGACCAATGTGATAAAAGCCTTAAACGTCAAATGTAAGGACGATAGCTAAAATAAAAACAAAATTATTTGCTTTAAAAATGGTACATATGAAAACAAAATAAACATCAAACAGTAAACTCAACAAACAGAAATAATAAAAAAAAACAATGTTTAAGACGTAAGAAACATAAAAACTAATTTTCAATTCGTAGATATACGAAGCTCAACCTCTTTCTTGCTAACTTTCTCCGAATCCTTGAAGTTACTTGAAGTTGGAGAGTTATAGACGTCAACCAGTTTACGCTTGTTTATTTTATTATTATCACAACTGGTATTCGCATCATCATTGTTAGCGGTTGTGATAGGAGCTTGACGTTTGACATATTGAAGAATGTTTTCCTGCGACAAATGTAAAAAGTAAGTGAGTAACAACACAATTTTATAAACTATAAATATAGAACATTTCGACAACCTGCAGAAACGATCTCAAGTATTTATTATGTCAATATACATGCAGTTTGGATAAAGTAGATCTCGCTTAAAAATTTAAAGAAAAATACCTAACTCGGAAGCAGTTATCATGCCTTCTGTGCTGACGATGACACTCATTGCTCTGTGTATCTGAATGATACTCCCTTTAACTGTGCCATCCACAGCTATGTCTTCAACACGACAAATCTGCGAAAGGTTAAAATGCAACCACCAAAATCAGTACCAAGTTTATCCAGTTTCAAATGACCGATCATCAATGCGCGATCCAACGCTTTTAATCAAAGCTAAAATGAACAAAATATAATATAATTTATCAACCCATTTACAACCTGCCAACCCATTTGACACATCTAGACTGGTTATGTGGGTCATGGGTTAGGGTTAAGTTTTTTCGACACGAGTAATTAAATAGGTCATGTTAAATATACTTGCATTACCTGCTGAGTGGGTAGATACTTCCTCCTATAGTTAAATATTGCATCTTTCTCACTTGTGTCCGCACATGAACCCGCCATGTTTAGTACAAAAGTTTTTTATTTATTTTACTTTTTTTTCATGTTAATACACTAAAATTACAAATTTACAACAAAGAGTAGAGATCTATGTAAAATACTTACATTTAAAATAAAAACATGATGCTCATTGTTTTTTGATCTTTTAAAATTTGACGAATTATACCAGAACAATTTAACTTATGACACAACATATTTTTCAAAATTTTAAAAATCAAGCATATTAAACTGCTCACCTGGTCAAGGCACGACCCGTTAAGCGAAAATACAATTATACCAGAGCAATATCTTAACCTCCTGTGTAACATCTCCAATGGCTATGGCTGTTGTCGTCTATGGAATCATAATAAAATACAATTAAAACACTTTCAGATAGCTCAAATCACCCAAATGAAGTTCATATATGAAGGCAAAAAGGTTTGAAATCGTGCCATTTTCATCCAACTCGTTAAGTGAAGGGCATTTTCATCATTTTAGCTATTTGTTTTGTTTATTTATAACAAAATGGCAAGATTAAATGACGGAAACACCCGACTTGTGGTTAAAAATGGATGGAGTTAACGATTCGGATGAAAATGGCAAGATTTCAAACATTATGGATCCAAATGCACCAGTTCTGGAAGTTTTAAGAAGAGAATAAGAAGTGAATAAGAAGTGAAAGCATTTAGACTTACCACTTTAACAGGCTTGTAATTCTGAGGAACAGAAAGCATAAGCTCTTCATTCCAAACTGGATTCAAGTTGCTATTCCTTACAGTTGTCTGTATTGTTTAGCAATTGAGCCAAAGAAGCACATACCCATATATAGGGATGAGCATTTCGAACCGGTACCGAACCGTACCGGGTATATTCGGTACTGATACCGGTACTCACTTTCTCCGTTTTTCGGTACCGTACCGTACTGAACCTATATATTCGGTACCGGTACCCACTTTTCCCGTTTTTCAGTACCGGTACCGAACGGGTACCATGCTCATCCCTACCCACATATTAACACCACTTAAGAAGCATCGACCGAGTAATAAACAAAATCATGCCCTAAAAGATACCCGATCTTGGTCGTCTAGTAGCATCTTTTATAGCATTCTCCAAAATGCCAGTTACAAGTATAGAAAATAAAAGACCAGCAAAAAATATTAAAAAAATACTAATCATTGAACTCAAATAAGGGCATGTATTTAAATATAAACCATTTCACTTTGGGTAACTTCAAGCTCTTATTTTGACTCATTTAAGATAAAATTTTATAGCTTCATATTTTTTAACCATCTAGATATAAAACAACCCAATATAAATGGGTCGAAATTTGTTACATCTAATTATATGGTCTATTTCCAAGATATAAGTATAAAAGGAGGTAAGCCCATAAAGTGAAGATTATAAGGAACAATACCTCTTTAGAATCTTTGAAACCGACTCTCAAGTCTAGACCACCATGTAACCAATAAGCAATCATTTGCATTTCAAGTAGTCAATAAAGGTGAAACCGGTTATTATCAGTTTACATATCCATACCAGTTCAGTCCATTTGGGCCACCCCAATTTTACTTACATTGTTTTATTTGACCCGTTTTAGATACAAATACAGCTGAATCAACTCGTTTGCAAGTAAATAGGTCAAAATTACCATCTTTTTGTATAAAAAAAAACTAAAAGTAACTCTTTCGGAAGGAAGAAGTTAGGTAAAGACTTGAAGACATTACTAATTTAATAATTAATTAACCAACAAATAATAATCAATCATACATACCATGATTATTTGTTGGGGAGTCTTGCTTTGAGCTCATCAGCAACATCGTCAATGAACTCGTCGGTGTTCAAATAATGCTCCCTGCTCAGACTGGAAAATATTTTAAAAGTGTTTAGAGATATAAATAAATATAAAAAAATATTCACTAAACTAAATATGTAACCGACATGAAGAGAGATACCTGTGAAGGCTTTACGGAGCTGTTCGACGTCGTCGGAGACGGAGATATCATGTGCCGGAACGATCAAAACCTCTCCAAAATACCTAAATTCTTGTAAATTATTTTCAAGACCATGTACTTAGCTGATCATTTTCAAAGCAATTAACCTATTTGACCTATCTTAGAAACACATGCCTTCTGTTTCATTTTTATGAATCTTTTGAATATCATTCAGATTATTTTCAAAGCATTTGACCCATTTAACCTAGCTTAGCTTGTTTGACCCGTTAAATAAAAGACATAACCTAAATCGATGTGTTTCTAAGATAATGAGTTGAACCGCCACCAAGCCACCACTATCAACTCACAAAATCTAGTGCAAAGATAAAAAAAATGCTTTCTTTTGTTTAAGCCCTCACGGAGCATGTATATCTCAAACTTATTTGTTATAAATCTCTAACCATTTGAACATACATGTCAATGTGTCATATTCACTGATATCTTTCCTCTATTCCAAGAGACCGTGACAAAAAAAAAAGGAATTGCTCAACGTTCTAAAATTAACACTATGACTCTACTCGGTAAGGATCTTTTGGTCCAGTTTGAATAAATAAGCGAAAAAATCTATGTATTTTTTATAGCCTGAGTCACATATTGATTAATTAAAGGAAAGGAGAAAATTTCTTACCATTGTATGCGTTTTTATTATATTCAGTTGAACCATATGCGATAATGGTTAGCGTTTAAAGTATGGCGTAGTGTGTTCGATGTGATTTTGTATAAGTAACGTATGTAACACCCAAAAGTGCGTAAAGCAAAAAGGGATCGAGTACACTCACAGCGATTGATGGATTAAAGGGAGTGCTAGAGAGTAGGGTTAGCCTGAACAGATTGATAGTATAACGATAAGCGACACGTAAAACGATACAGAGTGCAAGTGGGTAGGACCGCAGTTCGATCGCATGGTAGTCCGATCGGACAGCCGGTCGTTGGAGTGACAGTCCGTTCGGACGGTCGTCCAGTCGGATGACCGTTCGAGTGGATTGTTATTTCCGTTGGGAAGGATGTGTTTGTGTATGATGACTTGACTTTTGAAGTTTTCGCTGTAGCATTTTGAAAACATTGAAGTATCTCTACCTTTCAGGTCGATCGATCGAACGACCGTTCGATCGGGCGACAATCCGTTAGGTTGGGCACTTCAGCGAGAACAAGTTCTCAGCAGGTTGTCACTCGATCGGACGGTTGTTCGATCGGGTGGCATCCCTTGTGCATTGAACAGGTTGAAAATTGTTTAAGTGTTGAAGTTTCAAAACATCACATGGTCAGATGGTCGGTCGTTCGAGTGGTAACTCGATCAGACGGCAATCCGTTCGGTGTTCCCAAAACTCTTGAGGGTTGATTTGAAAATTAATTGTGGGGCCAAGGTGCAAGTCGATCGGATGACCGGTCGTTCGAATGGCTGTCCGATCGGACGACACTCCGTCCTGGTCGACCTGTTCGTCTTACACTTGGTTGTTTTTGTTGTTTGTCGTTTTATCGAGACGTTTTGATAACGTATTAAGCAACAGAGACCTTGTCAATACTTGGTACCCCTGATCAGACAGGAATCACCCAAATCCGACCAGTTAACTGTTCGAGACGGTGTTCCATGTTTAACCCGAAATCGGTAGTCTCGTGGATAGAATCCAGATCTTGAACCAACACAACCACAAGAATGAGTAATAAGTCGGCACAAGCTCTGATTCTATCGGTTTTGAAGGCATTGAGTGTAAAAGAGTTGAAAGAAAGTTGGAAAACCATCTTTCAATCCTTTTCATTGTGAATATGTTTAGATCTATGAAAGATCTTTGTTTGTTTATGTGGAAATCGGTTAGATCTAAGTTGTTCTTGGTGGATTGAGGCCAAAACATGAAGTTCTCAAGAACACATGATGACGTCATCCTAGAACACCTTGAATCTTGATGATTTCACGGTTAAAAGTTATGATTTAAAAGATAGAAAGGTGTAGGAGTGCGTGTAGATTAAGGAAGTACAAGATTTAGGATGAGATCTTACCGGAATCGCAAGAAATCTGAAGAAAAGTGGGGAAGATGAGCTGGTCGGATGAGAGTTGCCAAAAGTGGAAAGTATGATGGTGACAGGGGGTATTTATAGGGTTTCCCAAAAAGGAAAAGGGGAGGAGAGGGCTGGTCGATCGGTTGGCAGACTGATCGATTGGCTGGCCGATCGAGCGGAAGCTCGATCGAACAGCTGGTCGATCGGCTGGCCATCTGGTCGATTGGCCACTTGTTTCAAGTGTTTCGTGCGACGAGTTTTGCCGTTTCGATTGCGATTGCGAGCGTTGCGATGCGATAGAATTTCCTAGTCAAATTACTTTTAATCCCAACTACTATATCAACATACAAGCATCCTTATTTCATATTCGTTTAACGTTTGCGATTCGATTGCGATTGAGTTTCGATTGCGTTTCGATTGGTTACCACACATAACATAAATAAACATGCACAAGTAACACATAAGGCACACACACACGTATAACAATAACCAAAATGCGTAATTCGAGTTGCGATTGCGATAGCGACAAAGCGATTAAACATGCGATAAATAGCGATTACTATGCGATTATTAATAGATACTCCCCATAATACAACTAAAGCGATAATAAAATAGATTAACTACAAGTCAAAGAAGTCAAAACAGGAATTGAGCAAGGAGAGACAGATCGCAATTAGCAATCTTTTCTTCCTTTGACTTCAATCTTGACTTTGACTTTGATTTTCGAAACACGGGGTGTTACACTTCAACATGTCATCAAACAAGTATATATCAAACCACAATAAAGGATGCCCAAAAAATAAGCATCTTCTAAAGACGGGAGGTATATAGGAAAATTAGGATCTACATAAGGAATTCAAAACGCCAAAAGGTTAAAGTAGAAGAGGCTGATGACAGTGAAGATTTGAATGAGAAATGAGATTATAATTTTTAATTTTTTTTTCATTTTCTATTGTTTGTTATGTAATTCTCTGTTGTTTATCATCTAATTCTCTACTATTTTAAAAAATGTGAGTATAAAACGCCAAAAACTACAAACACCAAAAACGCCTGATAGTTTGAAAAACTGTGAGAACGAATGCTAGCAAAACATGATGTTGCTATATAAAACGCCAAAAACGCAAACAAAGTATTACTGGAAAAATCAACACTAATTGACATATGAAAATTGAAAGAAACAGTAAAATAAAGAGACGGTATCATTATTGCCAAACATTATAGTTATCTCGCCGGTGGTGGCGGTGGTGGGTTTTTTACGGCGATGGTGGGTTTTTTACGGCGATGGTGGTGGTGGTGGTGGTGGTGGTGGTGAGGATTGACGGAGACGGTGGTGGCGGTGGTATCTCGCCGGTAAACCCACACTCCTCTATTCTTTCTCTTAGACCATTGATAGTTTTCTGATTTGGGGTTTTTGAACAGTGATAGTTTTCTGATTTGGGGTTTTTCATAGTTTTCTGATTTGAACAGTGATAGTTTCCTGATTTTGAGGGTTTCTGAACAATGATGCATTTTTTATATGTTGAATGGTGCATTTCTGAACAGTGATGCATTTTTGATAGTTTTCTTATTTGAATGATACGGGTTGTTTGAATGATGCATTTTCTATTCTTTGATTATTTTGGTTTTGATATGTTGGACTGGGCGACGATGATGCAAAAAAAAAAAATAAATAAATAAATAAAAAAAACGTAGATTTTGATGACAATGGCGCGGCAAGGGTGGTGGAGGGTAGGTTTTTGAACCTGCAACCCCACTTTGCAGCCTTTTGATTATCGGGAAATCTGAGCCAAACCCCGTTTTTTTAGATACACATTGTTTTAATGTTGTTGGTTTTTTTTATTTTTTCCCCAGTCGATGATGATAACAATCTATCTGAGACACATACCGAGTTTGCGATTTCTGGGGTTTTGCGTTAAAAAGTTTTTGTAAAAAAAAAAAGTTAAACCGTAAACTTTTTAACGTAAAACGTAAACTTTTTAACGTAAAACGTAAAAAGTTTAACGTAAAAAGTTTAACGTAAAACGTAAAAACGTAAAAAGTTTAACGTAAAACGTAAAACGTAAAAAGTTTAACATAAAACGTAAAACGTATAAAATTTAACGTAAAACGTAAAAAGTTGTACGTAAAACGTAAAATGTTCAACGTAAAACGTAAAAATTTCAACATAAAACGTAAAAAGTTCAACGTAAAACGTAAAAACGTTAAAACATAAAACGTAAAAATATTAAAAAATCTGTAAAAAAATCTGAAAATTAAAAGCTTTTAATAAAAAAAATTCTTTAGAAAATAAAAACTAATATAATAATACAAAAATAGTAGTAAAAAACAATAAAGACAAAATTGAGTAAATTTACTAAACTAACATTTTGGATTAAAATATTAAACACATAATAAGACAAAAAATATTTAAAAATACTTTTTAATTACTTTTAATCTCATCCATTGATCTTGAAGATCTAATGGTTGAAAAGTGGTTCTCTCGGTTCTTATATATATATGGGAGGGTTATCTTGAGAACGCTAAATATTGCGAGAACCGTGTGAACGAATGAAAAAATCAATCAATACCAATTTTTTTAACACAATCCTCATTTTAATTGAGACACAACATCAAATAATTCATTTCTACTCTTAAAATCGCTCTTATTACATTTTTTACACATGTGTAAATATAACAAGTTTACACATGTGTAAATGGAAAACTTACACATATGTAAATTTTCTTTGTTTACGAATTCGCGTAAATATAAACGTGTAAATTAAATTTCTAACATTGTATTCGAATAATAATGATAAATGTAAAAAGAATTTCTGAATTTGAATTGTTTTTTACCAAGTTCTTGCGGTTTTTTTATTCGTTCTCACGGTTCTCGCGATATTTAACTTTCTTAAATAAACCACCCCATATATATATAGGAACGAGATTAAGAGAAAACGATTTGAAGTGTGAAAACAGCGAGAACGATTTTCAGCCATAAGATCTTTGTGATTTGTGGCTAAGATGATGCGGTGACATTTTTGTAAATAATGGAAACCTTATAACTGCCAGGAGGGGTAAAACTGGAAGATCCAAATAAGGGTGCACATGCTAATCACATGTCATTTCCCCCCATCATATTTAAACACCAATAACTTTTTTATACGTGATTATTTTCTAAAAAAAATACAACATAAAACTCAGCGTTTTTTTTCTTTTCAACGAGTATACTATTGATATACTTTTCGAAAAAAAAAATGAACTGGGTTTTTATGGCGTTTTTCCGAACTGGATGTTTTATGACGTTTTTAACTAGGTATTTTCATGGCGTTTTTCTGAACTAGGTGTTTTTATGGCGTTTTAACTAGGTATTTTCATGGTGGTTTTCCTGAACTGGATGTTTTATGGCGTTTTCAACTGAGTTTTTCATGGTGTTTTTCTGAAGTGGAAGTTTTATGGCGTTTTTAACTAGGTATTTTCATGGCGTTTTTCTGAACTTTGTGTTTTATGACATTTTCAACTGGGTATTTTCATGGCGTTTTTCTGTAACACCCTGAAATTTTTATGAAACGAATAAAATGAATTGAATAAAAATAAAATCCTAACTTAGTTGGTAAAGTGTGTAGGGTAAATAGTTAAGCATGGAGAAAAGCTTAAATTTAAATACACCCACAAATTTAAGGGGGTAAAGGTGTAAAATTATTAAAATTAAATTATAATAACAATTAGATCTCAAAAACACACATCAGGTGTGTCTGGGAGATCGACCAAGAACGAGCACAAGGGGTTAAACCCAAACTTCAAGAAAATCAAGCAATTAGACCCGAAATCAAGAGATAATCTAATGCATGAGCCCTCATTTTCGAGTATCTAACCCCAATTTCTGAAGAGGTAAGTTTAATTTTCTAAAATTATGAATTTTAGGATGAGGGATTCAACCCAATCTCGAATTCTTGTAACAAATGTGAGAAATCTGAGTTAGGGTTTCTTTTTAGAATGAGACTCATGTTGGATTCTAGGTAAATTGAAAGATATTTTTGTATGAGACTAAATTATGATGATGTGCTATGAATATGATGATTTGATTAGATATAACTATGTGAAATGTTGAAATATGATGTTGTTGTAATACCCAAATCATAGGTGAAATGATGTAGGATAAAAGAATGATAATAACTTGATTGATTTTTGATGGGTTATGAAGCAAACTAGTAGGATTCATGCCTTGTATACTTGTATATGATGCTTGTAAATACAATGCTCACCAAGTGTTTGACGAAATGCTTAAAAGAATAAATATGTGTATTTTGGAAGATGATGGAATGGAATTTAGTTGTACTAAATAAACGAATGAATGTGTTGTTATAGGCGTGAAAGAAGAAGGTTCAAACACTAGGAAATCGGAAGGCTCACATGATCGAGGTATGTTAATTTATACACACATTTATAGCATGTTGTATTATGATTACTAATCTTTATTGTAACTTGTCATTTATGCCAAAAATCATAGTAATGGTAGTTTATGGAAGTTGAGTAGTAAGTTGTATGATCCGTTATGAACGGATGATGAAAAAGGAAGGTGTATGAATAAGGTTGCATCATAACCGATTCATCTTAGTTGAACCGGTTATTGGAAAGTTAAGAAAGAAATCTAATGAAGCTTTTCTCAATCCGTCATGTATGAGTTGGAGTACTTGTGTAAGAGTGTAAGGATTTGAATTGTTCGTCATAAACGAACCGAATGGAAGTTATGCCATGAATGTTAATATCCGTTACTAACGGGTATGTAAAGAATGGAATGTAATGTCTCCATTGAGACGGAAATGTAATGACCCGTTCAACGGGTAGTAAGCGTAAAGGAAAAGAATGACGTAAAGGCAAGAAATATGTAGACTATTCGATTTAAAAATTGTTAATGTGATTATGGATTAACTCTTTCATTGGTGTTTGATGTAGGTAAAGCCTCAGTTTAATCGGTTCGGCGACTTGGAACGAGCACCCATGTGAAACTTGCCTATAAACGCTTCCGCTACCTTTAGTAATAAAGTTATGGTCAAATGTATTTTGTTGTAATTAGTTTTGAATAGTAGTTAAACTTTGAAGTTTGATTTGTTTGGTCTTTTGAAAGTGTAGTTAATTACTTGAAATTATGTTTGTCAAAACAGGGATTTTTCATATTGCAAACGGGTCATGCCGAATTTTTCTAAAAATAATTGTTGAATCTATTAAGTTCTAAAGTATATGGAAAAATGGGCGTTTCATTTTCTGAATTGGGTGTTTTTATGGCGTTTTATTTTAACACTCAGTTCATGTGAGTGGGTTTTTTGACAATATTACCCTTAGTGTAAGGTAAGTTAGCATCAATGCCACATGTCAACACCAAAATCGTTATTACCGTTTGTAACACCTCGAAAATTCACGTCCTATAACGTATTGACACGTGTCATAAGTTTGAACGTGTGAAAGTATACTCTAGAGGGACTAAAGTTGACAAACATGGAAAGTATGTGAATATACGGGTTCAAAAAGTCAACAATGGATAAATATACCTTACAATAACCCTACATGGTGTTATTACCTTTAAACGAATGAATCATGGATCATACGAAACTATTTGTGAAAGAAAGTGAGAGGTTACAAACTACAGGGGTTAAGTGTGTCAACATGTTTAAAGTATACCTCTGAGTGGCCTTTTAGCAAACCCGAAACCTTGTAACAATTAAATATGCTCACTAGAATGCATGATAAAAATTTCACCAAGTTTCGTTATCGTATGAGAAAGTTATGATGAAATTCGTATGCGAAGGGTAAAAAGCGTCGACATGTTAATTAACACCTCTGAACGACCTCGATATAAAGTCCAAGACCCTAATGTATATTGTAGACATCTGATATACTCGAATTCAGTAAATACTATCAATGATTGACCCATAATTTCAAGGATGGACTCCTACGAAGAAATGCACGATAAACCTTCGTTTATGGTTTTCCTTTAAAGTTCAAGAAAACATGGCAAAATGGTAGGGTACATAACTGTTCAAGACCCAAATAAGAGGCCCCTTACTGATAATTCATGTCCCAAATTCGTAATACATGGTTTCCCCTTCGAATGCTTGAAAAGCCAAAGATTTTTGGCCTCTGCAGAAGGCTTACGAACCGTAAGCCATACCCTTACGGTCCGTAAGGGTTGCCCAGCGACGATATATTCGACTGTTGACTGTTTTGAGCTGTAAACTGACTTAGAATCGATTTTCCACATCTTTAGACGACCCCTACATTACTTTTAGACCCTAGGAACACTTGTTAATGATCTGGATCATCCCTTAGACTTAGTTGTCAACAATCTATGAGATTGTAAACACTATAAAAGGCCACAATGTTGCAACCATTGATCACACCTTTCTTTCTGCAATTCTGGAGCTTCCTGGAGCTTAAGAGCAGACCCTAAGCCTTCCTAATAGTGCATTAGGCCTTGGTAAGTATGCTTAACCTTTCTTAGTTGAGTTTTTACTTAGTTTTAGCTTAAAAGTCAAATCGTCGTAATTAACGGTTGACTTAGCGATTAATCATTAATGGTCCAGTGATTAGTCGAATTGAAAGTAGTTATAAGTTGGTAATTATGTGGGCAATAAACCCTTAAAAGGGCACCCCCTGATTCCCACTCTAACTAGGTCAAATGTCGGGTCAAACTTGTTATTAAAAAGTCAACAGAATGCTTATTTTCCAATTTATGCATAATTAGCAATGTAGGACCCATACGACCTGTTTGATCATTTCTATAACTTGGTAATTAGTTTAAGAACATGTCTAAACATGTTCGACCCGACAAATTTTCTGTTTAGACCCGGTTCGGAACCGAAAGTCGCAAAACTTTGACTTTTGCTTTGACTTCAGTTCTGGCCCGATTTAGATAAGTTTGGAAATGCTTTAGGGCTTCCTTAGGACCAGGTTACATGTTGGTATAACCCTCTGTGCTTGGTTTGTTGATTGCCCCATTCGTTTACACGTTTCCGTTAATTGCCTAATGTTGACCAATATGCCCTTTTAACCATAAAATGAGAATTTTGGAAATGTGAAAGGACAATAATCCTTATTACTGATTTATAAAGTTGTCCCTAAATTTTCACATCAGTTGGAGGTCTAGATTAGGAGTTATGCTCATTAGCGTAATTATAACGCCTTTTAGTAATTAAACGGCGCAATTAGCATAAAGCCTATCTAAACCCAATTTTTGACACCAAACCTTTTACCCACTGATGTAATATAATATTTTGATAGTTTTAAATATTTTTAATTATTTTTAAACTGATCATAACCTAAAGCTATCGCCTTAATTCGGTAAATACCGATTATACCCTTTTTGTGTATAAAATGAGTTTTACATAGTATTTTGACACTAATCCAATTGCTACTGATTTTATATAATAAATAAAGTATTTTGAACTTTATAACCTGATCAGAAAACTCAGATTTCCTGTATAACTCGGAAATCGCTTAAAATGGCTTTTTAAGCGTATTAAACGCATAGTTTGGGTTTGAAACCATTTTGGCATATAAGACTTATTACCAACTGATATGACCTAATAAAATAAGTTATTCTACTGAAGTATTCAGACCCGAATCTCAGAATTTTAATTAACCTCTTTTATAATCTTTAAAATGACCAAAATACCCCTACGGGGCTTATTTTGAGATTAAACTCGTTTTGGGCATAATGGAAGATATCCTACTGATATCACAACATATTAAAGGCATATTAACTTAGGAAAACTGTATATGACTCTTTTGGTTACTCGTTACGCACTTGTCGCGTTCGGATCGGCTTATGTGACTAGTTCGCATATATTAGCCGAAACGGGTCAAACCATATCATTTTTGTCTCA
Organism: Helianthus tuberosus; assembly: GCA_030545235.1. Classification (NCBI taxonomy): domain Eukaryota; kingdom Viridiplantae; phylum Streptophyta; class Magnoliopsida; order Asterales; family Asteraceae; genus Helianthus; species Helianthus tuberosus. Next base: position 47,102 of record JARYGA010039853.1, read on the forward strand.
AAATCCAGAATGTGTTTAAGTTACCCATATTAAACAAGCATACAAGCTTGTCGGGTCAAAACCACATTCTA
>JARYGA010039854.1:0-29211 GCA_030545235.1 Helianthus tuberosus
AACAGCTACATGATTTTTTTTTTTGAGTTGTAGGAAATTTGTGGGAACTTTCAAAAAAAAAATTTGGTTTGTAGGAATTTTGTGGTAACCTTTAAATTTTGTTTTTTTGGTTTGTAAGAATTTTGTGATAACCTTTAAAAAATATCTTTTGGTTTGTAGGAATTTTGTCACAAAACTTTATAAAAACATTTTTTTAAGTTGTAGGAAATTTGTAGCAAACTGTTCAGAGAAAGTTTTATAATTTTGTAGGAATTTGTCGCAAAATAAAAATAATTATTCGTAATTATGGATAATTTTTCTTATTAATGTTATTAATTTTAAAAGTAAAATATCATAAAATAAAATACAAAAATAGGCATAACTGTGGAAGAATTGTAGGAAAAACATAAAAAAACGGTTTGTAGGTATTTTGTGGCAACATTTCTGACGATAGATTTTTGTCGAAAATTTGTGAGAAATTTTGTCATAATTTTGTAGCTAACGTGATTTTCGACAATTTTATTTTGCACGAAATTTTTTGTAGCAAATCTGTGGGTAAGACCAATTTCCTACAAATTTGCTACAAATTTGGGTGTCACAAAGGAGGCAGTTTTCTAGTAGTGTAATAGACATCCAGTTGTATTGACATTCACCAAATAACCTGAAGATCTGATTAATTTAAACGACAATTACACAACAAACAATTAAAATTCAAGTTATTCTTTGGTGAATTCGAGTGAATCTCTAATTTCAAACTGTTAAACAAACATAAATCAAAACTCAATACAGGTAACAATGGAGAAAAATACAGTAAATAACCTGATGATCGATCAATAATAAGCGTAGAAGAAGAGGAAACATCGATGAGGAGGTTATCGGAGTGAGATAAAACGTCGTCGTGCACTGCATCTGTTGTTTTTACTTCATGATCTGTTCTGGAAGTATCCTCCATATCACCGATTGCAGAACCGAAACCCTAATTGAAGTAACTAAAACATCTGATTATATATTTGAGCTACAGGAGTTATTTATGATTAAAAATCACCATAAAGAAGAGAGAGAAGAGAAAATGTGGAGTAATTGATTGAAGAAATATATGTTATATATGTATATTGTTTGAATTTTGAATCTAGAGCCAAAATTTTGAATTTTGAATATGAGAAGAGGTTTTTCGAATTTTGAATGAACATCAGAAGTTTCAATTATGAATGAGAGCATAGCTTTGAAATTTGAGGGAGGGTCAGAGCTTTGCCCTTTTGTATATTTGGGCAGACCTTTGAAAAGCTGATTGTGGGCTAGAGCTTTAAATTTTAAAGTGTTTTAATATTAAGCTTTATGATACAATAATGACATAAGAAAAACATTGTTGGACAACCTCTCTGGCTGCCACATCAGTTTTTCTTATGTTATCGAGTTTTCTCCTTTTATAGAAAGTATAGATAGATTATTTGTATGTAAAGAAAATAATTTTTATATAACTAAAAAAATTAGCTTTTCTTATGTCATCGAGTTTTCTCCTTTTATAGAAAGTATAGATAGATTATTTGTATGTAAAGAAAATAATTTTTATATAACTAAAAAAATTAGCATGTATTTTTTTCCAATAAATATATATACAATAAAAATAATCATATATTTTTGCAACTATTCAACATGATATAACTGATACTTGCTCTCCCACAGTACACTAGACTGATGTAATGTTTATGTTCTAAAAAAATTAAAAACCGTTAAAGAGCAGCTGGGATACTATATATCTGTTATGCACTAGATGTTGTTAAAATTCGTATCGGTGTTTGTTTTTATGATTTCTCAATGTTTCGTTAAAGATCATTGAAAACAAACAGAGTTCTATTCAGAATAGAGTATCTTTTGATACCGTAAGCTATTGTGAGTAATGGTACCTTTCCGAAGCGAACTAATATCGTCTGAAGTCTGATCAACATCGGTACCGATAACGGTAACTTAATTATCTCTTTCGGGTATCATATTGAGTGCCGATATCGTACCGGTCCTATAACAAATCAAATTGTTATCGACCAAAAGAGTGCCACGAAGCACGCAAATCCCACTAGTTATTATATGTATAATTGAGCAAATGCTTAGCTACATTATGATGAAATTTGTGTTTTAGTGCATGAAAATTATAATGATTTTTCTTAAAAGTAAAATGAGATAAAGCAAATGCTTAGCTACAATAAAATGAAAATTTTCTTTTAGTACATGAAAATTATCGTGATTTTTCTTAAAAATAAATTGAGAATTTTGATTATTTATAACCTTTGTTGACCATTAAAGAGGGTAAAGTAAATTATATTGATTAATCATTTTACATTTATAATAGAGTAAACTGCCATTTTGGTCTCTGTGGTTTGGCCAGTTTTGCCACTTTAGTCCAAATCTCAAACTTATTACATCTGGGTCCCTCTGGTTTGCATTTTGTTGTCATTTTAGTCCAAAAGTGAAATTTGACCAGATTACCCACTTTTGACCCTGCTATTTTGTCTTCACCCTCAGGGGCATTTTAGGTTTATTATAACCTAATATTAATTAACCCCATTAATATATAAACCCCACCATCACTGAAGATCAAACCCCACCCCCACCATCACTGAAGATCATCTTCTCAAACAATCACCACCACCACCGTCACCCTCACCTCACCGCCTCCACCATCACCGCCGCCACCCCCGACACCCTCACCTCCTCTACCTTCACCTCCTCCTGAATCGGATTTGAATCACCTCCGTCAATCACCACTACCACTAAAGATCCACCACCACCACCGTCGGCCTCACCGCCTCCACCATCACCACCGCCACCCCCGACACCCTCACCTCCTCCACCTTCACCTCCTCCTGAATCGGAATCAGGTCCATTTTCTGAAAGGGAAATCCTGGGGTGTCCTGGTTGAAACCCTAGATTGAAGCAGGTGAAATTGAGGGGGGACACATGGGGATTTCTTCGCTGTGTTGATTGACAAGCTGTTCGGGGGTGCAATGGTGGTGGTTGCAGGGGTGATTTTAACAGTGTGTTTGGACGGTGTGTGGTGGAGGTTGTAGTAGGGAAGAAGCTATTATTAGAGTTTTTGTTAATTGATTGAGTTGTATGTATTTGATTCTTTTCTTAAGACGTTACACATAATGAAGTTGATTTTGAATGAATTGGAAGTTGATAACTGTGGTGGTGGTTGAGGTTGGGTAGTAGTAGTAGGTGGTTGTGGCGGGGGTCGGTGGTGGCAGAGGTATGGAGTTGACACAGGGGTGGGCAGCGGGGGTCGGTGGCGGAGGTGTGGTGGTGGCAGAGGTATGGAGTTGACACAGGTGTGGTGGTGGCTGAGGTGTGGCAGTGGTGTAGAGAGAGAGAGATAAAGAGAGAGAGAGAGGGTGGTGATGGTCGCGGTGGTGAGAAGGGGGAGGAGGTGGCGGTGCTTGTGGCAACAGGGTGGTGGTGGTGGCGCTGCAGATCCGGTGGTGGGGGTGGTGGTGGTGGTGCTTGTTGTTGATGTTGTTCTGGCAGTGCATTATTGTTGTTGTTCTGGCAAGGACATTATTATTTATTAATTTGAGTTATAATAAACCTAAAATGCCCAAAATGCCCCTGAGGGTATAGTAGGGTCAAAAGTGGGTAATCTGGTCAAATTTCACTTTTGGACTAAAATGGCAACAAAATGCAAACCACATGGACCCAGATGTAATAAGTTTGAGATTTTGACTAAAGTGGCAAAACTGGCCAAACCACAGGGACCAAAATGGCAGTTTACTCTTTATAATATAACTCTGATTATTTTCGTATAATCTTAATCATGCATGTATACTTTAAATAACTTGTGTTTGTTAATTATATCGATTGTCGGTACCCATTCGATACCAACCAAACAACATTGGTACTCGTTCGGAATTCTTTTTTATTGTTTTCAATCGATATTCGATTTTATTGTTGTAGATCGATTGTTTTTTTCTTTCGGTTGTTATTACGAGTGCCGATACCGAAACGAACTAAACCGATACGAATAAAAATTTGTTATTTGTTATACATAAAAAAGATGAAGTTAGCTACAATTGATTTTTAGTTTTCTCGTATTATTAATCACTAAAGTATTACATTTTCCAATTTTATCATAAAAGTTTACGTTTATTACTTGTAAGAGAAAATTCTAATTTAAATTCTTGCTACAATTATTTTTTAGTTTTATCATTCTGACCACTAAAGTTTTATATTTCACCATTTTATCATAAAAGTTTACATTTATTACTTTTTATGAGAAAACATTAATTTAAAATCTTCTTTACTTAATAAGGTCGTTCTAAGTAGACATTTAAACATTTTTTTTTGCTGAAGATACAAAATTGCAAAGTCGTTTTGGGGTCCTAATGCAAGATTGTTTAAAGTTTCACAAATTAAACAAAAAAAAAAACTTTGGTGACTTAGGACCCCAAACAACTTTGCAATTCTAATATCTTCATAAAGGAGCGTCCCTGACGCGTGTAACACCCCGAAAACGGGCTCGGTAATTAAACCCCGCTAATACTAGAAAACGGGTAAAGTACCGTTAGAGGTAAAAATAACCCGAAAAATATTAGGATTTATATAAATAATCCTAATATTTATTAAAAAACCGGATAAGCACTTTCAAGAGATGAAATGGATAAAAGGCCCGAGTTAACGGAACTTAAATTAAACAGGTTAGAACTCTCGGGACTCACTGAGTTAACTAGGGGTAATTAACCTAGTTAATTATTTGTTTAAGAACAGTAATGACACTAACTTAGTTAATTGACTACTTATGAGTAGTTAAGGAATAAAACAAAATAATTACAAAACTAGAAGGATCAAAAGTGTTAAACTTGAAAAAGGTTTTAAATAAAAACATTTTAATAAAACTTAAACACCCCTTGTGAGGGTGTTGGGATCGATCAGACAAAGAGGAGGGCGACCAGGCTCTTCAAAAACCCTAGACATCCACAAAACTCATGAATTGAAGGTCCGAATCTGATCCAAATCGAAAATCAAGCATAGATTATTGATCCTCATAACAAGAGGATTACAAGGTATGTAAAATTTGATGAAAACTCTCTACTTGAAATTCTCATGAATTTGAGAAATCTGAAGTTTGATGATGCATGTTTGTTATTTGGGTAAAACAGGAATGATATAGTGTCTAGGAGTAAAACCTAGACAACAATATGAGAAATCATGCCCAAATTCTGAAAATTACATTAACACATTGAAAGTGATTCATGGGTTTTGTAAGATTATGATAAACACTAGGATTATAATGGTTGTTCTAGTAATATTTGACCTATATGAAGTGATTTCAGAATTTTAGAGGTCAAAGTTCATGTATTGTAGTTGATTGATGAAAAATTAAGGCCAAAGGTCAAGTTATGAACTTGATAATATTAGTGTAAAAATCTGCCCATGAAGTGTTAGTTGAAATGCCTCAAAGAAGGCTCGAAACTAGAATTTTGTAGTTAAAACTCATAATTGTGATGTTTTGGCTATTATGCTAAAAGTGATTAAGAAGAGTTCTAAAAGTGATAAACACGGTTAGAACTTTGGTTAAAACGGTGGTCTAAATAACGCCTACCGGGTAATTAAAGAATGCTAAAACTAGTTGATGAACTCGAATATGCAATTAGCATACTAATGGGCATTTGACTTTTAAAAAAAAAGGTCAAACTGACCTATAATACGATAAGTAGTAATTTTGATATGAAATGTATAAGGTGGAATAATCGTATTACATTATGATTAAACTAACCACCTTGAAAACGATGATGATAGTTTGACGCGTAACAAGCTAGGTGAAGCTTGAGGAGAAAGCGGGTCGAACGAATCAAGAATGAAAAGGAAAGCGTAATTCGGATGAAAGGTAAGTGAAACTTACACACTTTGTAGAATACTTGTTTACTTTACAAGTAATAAATGCGATAACGATAATAATGAAAATATGGTTTCCGACGCGATTGGTACGAGTCGGAACATATAAAGATGATAAAAACCATGGTTTATGGTAAAAAATGATAAATCGGTAAATCGGTCATGTAATGACTAAGAGATTATGAGTTTTGATAAGATTACCGCGTAGTGTAATCTAATATTGAGAAAAGGGGCAAAAATGGAAATTTAGTCAAGTGTCGACTAATGTAAATTGACAATAAAAGGGCACCCATGGCGTAAGCCGAACGGGTCAAATTTGTAAGAAATGAGTTAAAGAGAAAAGGAGGGGTCAAGTGGTAACATCCGGCATGGGCCGGATGTGTAAATTTGAAATTTGAAAACCTCGTTTTACTACATATGTAAATGTTTGGTCGTATGAGCCAAACGGGTCAAATGGTGATGATAACACCATTTGACAATAATGACTAATCTTGGTTGTCAAGTCATATGTAAACAGGAACGAGTAGCAATTCTGGGATAATCGCGACGCTATAGAATATTGGTTAACAAATGCGAGGTATAAACAGGTCTATACGTTGATCCGAGCCAGGTACGCACAAATAAGTTGTAGTAAGAAGTGCAATTTGGTCAAATATTAGTGGAAGTCCTTCATCGTAAAAATGAAGGATTAAATGTGACCAAAACGCCCTTGTTAGCTAATTCGAACAAACAACCTTTAAAGGTTGTTTGGAAACAAGTTTTATGATTAAGCAAATACTTAGAATAAGTATAGAAACTGAAAGATGTATTATATTAGTCAAATGACACTTTTTGAGTTTTGCCGTAAAATAATGATTCGAGAGGTAAAATTTGGTTTATATAGATCACCACATTAAGCCCACCATAAATTCAGTTGTGGTGGGTGATTATAATATAAGAAATGTGGTGATGAAGTGCTAGAAGAAATCGAAAGCGATTTGAGGCTCGAAAGCGCTCAAATACCCTTAACGGGTCAAAAATAGAAGTATTAGCGAAACGGGTTAAGAATGTGTAATAATCCGTGATTTGAATCTTATACAATAGGAAATGATCATAATAATACGTTTACAAAAGAAGCAAGGGCTACAAACAAGTTTGTTAGATGAAATCGCGAACGGGTCAAAAGATGGTAAAAAGGGTAATAAGCCGAAGAGTTAAACTCTGAAATTTTATTATGAAAGATGTTGGATCTTAACTCCATTAGATGGAGAATTAAATTACGGACGCGTGGGAAAAAGAATCGGGTAAAACGGATCAATAACGAAGACGTTATGGCCGTTTCCGTGAAATCAGGTCGTGCAGGGATTGTACAGCAACAGCAAACGAACTTCTGTCAAAAACAAGCGCGAGCGTAGCGCGAGCACCCGTAGCGCTACGCGAGCCCCTAAACTCCGAAAATTCTTACATTTTATCATTTTTAACCCCTGTACTTGTTTGGACTTGATATTTGACTATCGAAACTAACTTTTAAGTTGGTTTTGATCATAGGTGAATGTCAAGAGTGCACGGATGAAGATCAAGCAGCTACGAAGAACCGAACACACGAGATTAAAGCTTCCGCACAACATTACGTCATAACTTTTAAATGGCGAACTTATCTAAATATTGTTTTAAACTTTTAAGTTGTAAAAGTTTTAAATTACTCGTATTCCCCTAAGGATACTTAATGATAAATTCATGTTTGTTTCCGTTAATTGCACGAAAACCCTTAGATTAATAACATGGGTGTAACAACACGGGTCTGGGCGTCGGACGCCTTGGCTTGTGTTGGCTCATTTCCTTCGTTTCTCGAACCCGTTTCTTCCATTTCTCGACCCCTTTCTTCCGTTTCTCGGCCCTGTTTCTTCTAACATCCTTCCAAAGCTTTAAAAGACTACAAAACATAAACCATATCAAAGTATTGTATTCTAAAAATCAATTTCATGTAATTAAACGAAATTAGAACTGTTAAGTTATGATATTTTACCAACCCATCAGTTAGTTTGGGTGTTGCATTTTCCTTTCCAAGATCTTAAATGTTTGAAGATAAAAATTCGATTTGGATGAAAACGGTTTATTTCGTCTGGGATGTTGAATAGCACCATTTGACATGCCTTGACTTTGCCCCCACACAAGTGGTAACGGTCCAAATCTACTTGCAAGATTAGGTGAAGAAAAAACTGTTAGGTGAAGAAAAAACCGTTAAAAAAATAATAAATAATAATAAAACGACAACAACATCTAATCTTTGTAGCGCTCAGATATATTATGAACTTGACTGATATATTTAAAATCAGTATACGTCCAAAGGCAATATTCAAAGTAGTTTAGTCAACACCTTTCTCCTGTATAATGCTTAATTTTATAGTACCGAATAGAAGATTAGTTGTTTGAATATTCATCCGCCTTTAATACATAACGAAGTAAAAAAAATAAAAAAATTGTATGTTTAAATGGATTCACTTGTAATAACAGTTAGTGATGGATACGTAACATTCCAATGAAATCTTTTGTAAATTTGAATATCTTAGAAACAGTGGCGGATCCAGGGTCGGATTCTATTGGGTTTCTTTTGGTACTTTTTCACTAATTTTTATTTTTTTCCCTAAATCATATAAGGTTTACACTATTTTTTTCCATTTTCTTCGAATCGAATGAGTTCCTGGGAACCCACGGAACCATGCTAAATCCGCCCCTGCTTAGAAAGTATAATTATAATAGTAATGTTAATGATAAGTATTGATTGGTCGTATTTGGTTGTAATGTGTTATAAAGGATAATACATTGTTTTAATTGGTCTTATTTAATTGGTAGTGATGTTTATAGCAAGACTTAGTGGGTTACAACAAGTCTGGGTCATAACAAGTCTTAACGTGTCATACTTGATTGTGATGAGTCATCACTTGTTTTAGTAGGTAATATTTGGTTCTAGTTGGTTATATATGTTTGAATGTAATATAAAGGATCTTAACTTGTTTTACTTGGTTTATAATGGATCATATTTAGTTGTAATGGATCATAATAAGTTTTAACATCTCATACTTGTTTTAATGACTTAGTGATGTGGCAACTATAACCTAAATGAAATTATGAGTATGTTAAGTTTTTTTTAATGATAAATGTTATTCTTTTACTTTACATCAATAATATGAAATTTTTTCTTTGTTCAGATTTGAACTTGGAAACTCCCTTTTAAAAATCATATGCCTCTATCAAGTGGACTACCTGACATTGGCATGAGGATGTTAAGTCCATGTTAAGTTTGCTCCTTGTTTTAATTTAAGTGGAGAATATTTTGAAACCACACAATTCAGTTCTTGCCAAAATGTTACAACACTCTTAGCGTGCATTTGATTTTCGAAACTCAGTGATATTCAGGGTATTGGAATATGAACTTCATTTCATTATGTGTTTGTTTCCAAAATTTGTTGGAATTGAAATTTTTATTCAATTTTAAATGAGTATGGTTGGGAAAGAGACTAGAATTGGAAAGGAAATAATTAATTCTCCATAAACTATTTAGGGGTGTACATATTTGCACATCAAAATGCTTATATGCGCATCAAACTCTAGCTTTATATACACCACGTATAGGTCTATACGTGACGTGTTGCCGCCTTTTTCAATTTCCAAAAGAAGCTCTGATGCACATGTCGGAATTTGTCACTTTATATATGCCGCATACATGCGTATATAAGGGGTTTTTTACAAACATTTTTATACAATATTTATCATTTTAGCAGGCTTTTAAAATAAGTAATTTAAAAAAATAAATAAAAACATTGTTAAGTATTCTATCGTATAGTATAATATAGGTTTCGCATAGGCCTATGGATGTAATATCGTATCATATATATAGTATAAGTCTGGTATAGGCCTATACGTGTAGTGTAGTATAATATTATATCCTATTGTATCGTTAATGTAGTATAGGTCATGTATAGGCATATATGTGTAATATGGTCTCGTATAAGCCTATAAGTGTAATATCGTATAGTATCATATCATATGGTGTAGTATAAGTCTTGTATAGGTCCTGTATAGGCTTATAGGTCCCGTATAGGCCTATAGATGTAGTATCGTATAGGTCCAATATAGCACTATAGGTGTAGTTTAGGTCCCGTAGTGGCCTATAGGCCTATACTAAACTATATGATACCATACCAAACTATACAATACTAGACTTATACTTCACTGTACGAGACCTGTAAGGAACCTATACAAGACTTATACTATACTATACGATACCATACCAAACTATACAATACTATACGTTATGATACTATAGGATACGATACAACACCGTATAGGCCTATAGGTGTAGTATAGGTCCCATATAGGAGTATTGGTGTAGTTTAGGTCACGTATAGACCTATAGGCCTATACAAGACCTATAGGGGACATATACGAGAGTTATACTACACTATATGATACGATGCAATAAAATACAATACCATACGTTACTATAGTATACGATACAACACCCGATAACACTATAGGTGTAGTTTAGGTCCCATATAGACTTATACGCCTATACAAGACCTATAGGGAACCTATACTACACTATATGATACGATACGATACCAAACTATACGATACTATACTATACGATACGATACGATACTATAGGATACGATATAACACACGTACATGCCTATAGGTGTATATAGGTCCCGTATAGGACTATATGTGTTGTTTAGGTCCCATATATACCGGTAGGCATATACAAGAACTATAGGGGACCTATACGAGACTTGTACTACACTATTCAATACGATAAGATATGAGATCGTACTACACCTATAGGCCTATATGAGACTTATACTACACTATAAGATACGATACTACATCCATAGGCCTTTACGAGGGCTATACGGGACCAACACAAGACTTATAGTATACGATACGATACTTAACAATGTTTTTTATTTATTTATTTATTTTTTCAAAGCACTTATTATAGAACTTTGCTAAAGCGATAAATAACTATTTTTTAAAGAACGTATAGGCCTACGGATGTAGTATCGTATCATATAGTGTAGTATATAAGTGTCGTATAGGCCTGTAGGTATAGTATAGTATCATATCTTATCGTATCGAATGGTGTAGTATAAGTCTCGTATAGGTTCCCTATAGGTCTTGTATATGCCTATAGGCCTATACGGGACCTAAACAACACCAATAGGACAATACAAGACCTAATCTACACTTATAGTCCTACAAGGGATCTATGCTACACATGTGTGCATATCCGGTGCTGTATCGTATCCTATAGTATCATATAGTATTGTACCCTATCGAATCCTATAGTGAAGTATAAGTCCCGTATAGGTCGCCTTATAGGGCTTGTATAGGCCTATACGAGACCTAAACTACACTTATAGTCCTATAAGGGACCTATATTACACCTATAAGACTATACGGGTGTTGTATCGTATCCTATCGTATAATATATAGGCCCCTATACGTCTTGTATAGGCCTATAGGCCTATACTGGTGTTGTATCATATCATATCCTATACTATTGTATCATATCGTATTATATCCTATCCTATCATATCGTATAGTGTAGTATACATCTCGTATAGGTCCCTTATAGGTCTTAAATAGGCCTATAGGCTTATACGGAACCTAAACTACACTTATAGTCCTATAAGTGACCTATACTACACCTATATGCCTATACATGTGTTGTATCGTACCTAATAGTATCGTATAGTATAGTACAGTGTAGTATAGTATAGTACAGTGTAGTATAGTACAGTGTAGTATAGTACAGTGTAGTATAGTATAGTACAGTGTAGTATAGTACAGTGTAGTATAGTACAGTGTAGTATAGTACAGTATAGTGTAGTATAGTACAGTATAGTGTAGTACAGTACAGTAGAGTACAGTACAGTAGAGTACAGTACAGTACAGTACAGTACAGTACAGTACAGTACAGTACAGTACAGTACAGTACAGTACAGTACAGTACAGTATAGTATAGTGTAGTACAGTACAGTTGTTGCAACCCTCGTCCCCTAATAACCTGGGAACGGGCGGCCACGACCAGTTTTTTTTTGTGGTATCTGGGTATGTCATTTTCGCAGCGGAATTTACATCAGGACCGTAGTTAGGAAATATTTTATCAGAGTAAAATACCACGCTTTTAATATATCAAATACATGGGAAAAACCCAAGTTTCAAGTACACACATTTTTCATAGGGATAAACCATATTTTATTTAATAAAAACAACTCTATATTTTAGGTAACTTTATTGCTACTTTTCCAAGCCTTCAGTGCTGTCCAGCTGGCTTCTATTTGGCTTTCACATTTTGTTACCTGAAACGCGTTTTAAAAACATTTTGTCAGTGGGAAATACTGGTGAGCGAATCCCAGTTTAATCAAGTTTAATAAAGACCATTGTACAGTATTGAGGGCGGTCACGCAATTACATTTGTTTCCATCTATTCAATTACCACCCACGGTACTGTCAACCCGACTTGTGGTCATGTTACTCCTCGCAAGGTAGTAACAAATTTTGTATACAAAACCCCAACATACCGACGATAAATGTAGAATACAAATACTCAATCAGTGTTTAATATAATTTAATTTAGGTGGGGTTTTGTAAAAACAGTTAACAAAAAGGAGATTACTCACATTGCTGTCTTAGGTTTTCTTTAAGGGTTTCCTGGTGATTATCTATAATTTATACAAATGCACACGCGTTAGTATAATAAGCCAATATTTTATATTAATGATACCCTCCCCGAGACGGCATTCCAACGACTACGTCGGGCAGAATCACGACAACCGTTACGGAACTCTGGATCAATCGGGCAGCGTATCTAATATGTAACCGGGGTTATGATACTTACAACGGAGCAGAACTTCGTTATTTAGGGGGGTATTATGCCCGAGAATAGCTTATACTATAAGGATTTCGAGAGAGAAAGTTGATTGTGAGCGAGTTTGAATGAACTGCCGATGCCTGCTATTTATAAGGCTGGTTTCGAGGTTCCTCGCGGCCCGCGAAGACCCAAGGGACGTCTTACGCGGCCCGCGACCTAGGGTTCTAGGCGTTAGCTGCGCTGATTCGCCAGTTGTAGACTTGCCACGATGCTGACACGTGGCACGCTAGGGTTTTGGCCTAATGTAACACCTCGAAAATTTACGTCCAATAATGTATTGACACGTGTCATGGGCTTTGAATATGTGAAAACATACTTTAGAGGGACTAAAGTTGACAAACAGTGAAACTATATGAATATAAGGGTCCAAAGTGTCAACAATTGATAAATAGTCTCTACAATAACCCTACATGGTGTTTATAACCTTAAACGGATAAATCATGGATCATACGAAGCGAGAAATGAAAGAAAGTGAGGAATTACAAACTACAGGGACTAAATGTGTCAACATGTTGAAAGTATACCTCTGAGTGACCTTTTGGACATATAAGATTAATACCTACTGATGTTTTTAGTATATTTTTATAAAATAACAGTAAGTACAAGTTTATAAACTCAGGTTTCCAATTTGACATTTTTAGCCCTTGTGAAATTACCAAAATACCCCTAAGGTGCATAGTTTGGTTTTAAATGACAAGTTTCACATATGGGTCATACCCTACTATTATAACATGTTAAATTAAGTATACTTACTGTATAAATCAGACCCGTAACTCAGATTTACAAATAAACTCTTTTATAATCTTTTAAATGACCAAAATGCCCTTATGAGGCCTAATTTGTGTTTAAATCCGTTTTGGGCATAATAGAAAATAACTTACTGATATTATGACATATTTAGAGCATATTATCTCAGGGAACTTGCATATGACTCTTACGGTTACCCGTAACGCTCTTTTCGCGTTCGGTTCGGTTTATGTAACTAGTTTGCATAAATTGACCGAGACGGGTCAAACATTATCATTTTTGTCTCAAAATCCAGAATGTATTTAGTATACCCATATTATACAAGTATTCAAACTTGTCGGGTCTAAATCACATTCTATCCGGTCTTCGCTTAATCGTGCGTTTGAACCGTATCGTCCTTTAAACTAATCGGTCTAAGCTTAAGCTTAAATAAAGACCCGTTAGAAATCTAATAGGTTATTATAAACCTTCGTTCCAGATTAGGAGCACCGGTAAAAGCTACTTGCCTTTTTGCTTGTTGAGAATTATACTATACTCAGGTAAATACTTTTAACTTATTTTCCCTATACAGGCTTGGGTTACGGTACATAGAATACCACTTGATCGAGCATCAAATCTTACATCTTTGAATGGTTAATTGAATAATTTGATCGGCTCATTTAAACAGTCTTGTTCACTTAAAGCCTTTGGGGGGTTAATGACCATGTCCCGGATATCCTCGGCATCATCTTACGAGATGGCCACGACCTGAGCACGGGGTGTAGGCGTACACCTGTCAGTGTATAACTCTAATGTGGAGGGTCTATTGATCTTTAACCCGGAAAAGATCCGGGCTACTGAACGCACAAGTAACATGTAATTCGTTCACAAGATTATAATAATATATAATTATCCCAAGTTATAAAATGTTTTGTGCCATGAGCATTCAAATCAATTTTCAACCATTTTCAAAATGAGTCAGTTAAATTGTATTTACCAGTGTAAACTGACGTATTTTCCCAAAAGGTTAAGTGCAGGTACTACACGTAATAGGCTGGCTCTCTTCTAGAGCGTCCACAATAAGTCTCGCAAGCTTGGACGACAATAAACTGCTGAACAATATCTTATTTTTATTTTGATCCGCCTGTGGATCCGTTTCAACTACTAGTGATATTTAATATTACACTTTATTAAAGTTGTAATGAATCTATCTTTGCTTCCGCTGTGCATTTATATATATTGTGTTGTTTGTCTATGATGATACCAACTACGTTACGATACTCCCCACCGGGCCCACCGGTGACACGTGGAAATCGGGGTGTGACAGGTTGGTATCAGAGCCAATATTGAGTGAATTAAACACTAGTCTTTTGCGTTTAATCTCAATGACACAGTAGCACATTCTGTGACCTTCTGAGTCTAGACTTAACATAGGAATACTCTCGTCTCTATTCGGAGGATTATTACTTTCAAATTATATGTTTTAAATATGTCGCCAAGCAAGATGCTGTAATAGAATTTCTCCCCATTTGAAGCCTAGGAAAGGCCGAGCTTCGTGTTGCGACTAGGATTAACGTACAACCAAGGAGAAGCATGCAAAAATAAAATGAAGAAGAAACTCCTTTTACTGAAGATCGTGTCCTTAAAAGTCTTTATAACGATATTTATCTTTTAATCCCTTTGAGGACAACATCATTTCTTTTAAGTCCCTTTTAGGGCAATTCTATACCTCTTTTAAAACCATTGGGATGTTTTATCTAGATTTCATTTATATCATTATATATGAATATAATATATGAAATAAGTTAAAATAACATTTCTGTTATAAGATCTACCATTATAATAAAATGACAAAATCTAAAAAGGACAAGACCTAGCCTCGTGTCATTATTAAGATCCGGCCAAGATGGCAGTTCCTCGATTTAGGTTCAGATCCTTAATAACATCTCGATTTAAAAATTTGTTCTGCGTTAATTATTAAAAAGAATCTTAAAGGTAAACCTAGCCTGTATTACAAGGCCGAGATGGTAGAACCTATTCAAGGGATTCAAATCCTTGTTAACACCTAAGAACATGTTAGCACTCTCGACAAATGTGATTCGAGAAAATCACAACAGTCATGCTTATATTGGATTTCTCCAAATTTTCTTATCTAGCCTGGTGATTTAGAAATCATGGCTTATATCATTAATTAAGATGATCATATTTTAACCATACGTGGTAACATAATGCCTACGGGCCCTGCTCATTTCCATATGAGCCAAAAGACAGTGGTAGCGATGACTCCCTGTCAGATAAAGGTAATGAACTAGGTTCAAACCTCAAATGCGTTGATTCTCTGAAATCATAGCTTAAAAATTTATAATTGTCCTTGTGACTAGGCCTATTGTGCCAATATACTTTTATGCTTTGATTCTCTGAAATCATAAGCTTATAATTTATAAACGTCCATGTGACCAGGCCATTGGGTGCCACTAATAAACTGTTAATGTTTTATAATTAGGATAAATTATAATAGAAATCCTAAACCTATATGATTAATAAATTAACCAAATATGGTCTCTGGTTACCATGATAATTGAATTTCCCTAAGGGGCAATTCTGTAATAAACATCCCTTAGAAGGGAAGTACCTACGGGCTATAGTTAATGTCCTCTGAGACTAAAGACAGTGGTAGCCTACAGCTCCCTGTCAGGAAAAGGTAATGAACTTTGATTCAAACCTTAATACCACGATTCTCTAAAATCATGGCTTATAAAAATTTAACGTGTCTACGCGACTAGGCCATTTGTGCTATTATTAACTTATGAATTAGGATTTATGATAAAAAAATCCTGAATAAAATAGATATCATTCTTTTCCTGCCAGTATAAATATTAAAAGATAATCTTAAAAGGTTTGACCTAGCTTGAATGTCACTAAAGACCTAGCTAAAATGGTAAAACCTGTTTAAAAGAGATTCAGATCCTTATTAACACTTGAAAACGTGTTAACACTCCCGACAACAGTGATGCGATAAAATCACGCTTGTCATTTTTATATTAGGAACTTCCAAACCCCTTATTTTAGCCCAAATGATCAATAGGAATCATGGCTAATAAACGTCGAACATGATGTACACATCTAAACATCCATCTGGGATGTATACCTACGGGCAAAGATGTATGCATGAAAAAGATAGTTTTATTTCATAACTTCTTTTTAAGGCAATGAATTATAAAATTTTCCGATCCAAAGGAATCATTGATTATGTTTTAAAATTTCCCTAGTGACAAGGCATCTGTGCCATCGAAAAGTCCTTTGGAACAAGCCGTTGCGCTATATAAGATGTCAGTATGACATTGACAGTCGTGACTTATGTCCCCTGTCTAGTAAATTTGAAGGATTATATCCCGTTTAAACGCCAAAGATGGTCTATTTAAAAACCTAGGCAAAACATAATCAATTAAATTAAATACTATCTATTGGCCCATATGGTTTATTCGCACCATGGCTACTTAATTATCAAGTTCGACAATTCGCTATATAATTAAACCAATTATTACTATTTGGTTTGTAGCCTTCAAAGCTTCACCATGGCTGACTCCTCTGAAGCTCGCAATCATCCGATTGATCAGAATGATGATGTAAGACTGAATTTAACAAGCACCGAGTTACAGGCTATGATAGATACAGCCGTAAACAACGCTGTGGACCGTGCGTTGGAGGATCATAAGCGAAAGTGCGATGATACCCCAAATAAATGCTGTAAAAAGGGTAAGACCGGTTCAAACTATAACCAGTCTAAGCCAAAGGAGGCAAAACCCAAATGTAAAACCTGCAGGAAGAAGCACTTCAGAAAATGTTTCTATGAGCAGACCGGGGGATGTGTCATCTGCAAGGAGATGGATCACAAGACCCATGAGTGCAAGGACTTGAAGGACGCCACATGCTATGATCGTGGCGAGAAGGGGCATATAAATACCCGTTGTCCAAGGAAGGCAACTAAAGGGAAATGCACTCTGGAGTCACAAGCTAGGCCTTGTGGGATTTGTAACAAGAAAGGGCACAAGACCTTGGAGTGCCAAGACATAAAGGACGCAACCTGCTATGGTTGCAATGAAATAGGGCACATCAAGACAAATTGCCCAAATAAGACCAAGAGGCCTGGGGAGGCTAAGGAGACCAAAGCTGGGAGCTCTCAAATGGACGCTCAAGGGGCTATTCAGGATGACAATGTTACAACTGGTACTTCTTTATCAACAACGCTCATGCTAGAGTATTATTTAATTCAGGTTCAGATAAGTCTTTTGTAGACAATAGATTTTGTAAATCATTAAATCTGCCTGTTAAAAACTCTAAGCGTTAAGTATAAAGTAAAATTGGTAGATAGTACCTCAGAGACTACTTCAGCAATATTAGATGGATGTTTTATATCCATTAGGAATCATTCGTCCGATGTCCTAGTTTCCGTTAAAGTATAAGGACTCAATATAGTGATAAAAATCGATTGGTTGTCTTGAAAATCAAGCCCGTATTGTGCATAAAAAGAAACAAGTAGTTATCAAGACTCCTTATGAGATAACCCTCATAATCACATGTATCCGTACATTTAATTAATATTACACAATAAAAAAATGGTGGAAACGGCCGTCCCCGGAATCGAACCTGGGTCTAGGCCACACCCTTTCGCGCGCCTAGCCAACCGAGCTAGGTGCCTAGTTTGTGAAATTTCTATTTTGATTAAATATAAGCATATGTACAATCTAATAACACTCCTTAGGAATGTTCATATGGGTATTAATACCATGGTCGATGTATGATCAGTTGTCAGGATGATGACAAGCTGTGAAATGCACTCAATTAATTGTTAAATTGGTATTTAATACCAAAAGATCTGAGTACGGAAAACTCAGAAGAGACAAACAACAGTCGCGATGCTAGAGATGCGACAAATGTTAATAGTACATCAAGTGTGAACCTCAATGTTAACAGAATACATCTCCAAAACTGTAATTATCACTGCTAAGAAGGGCTATGAGAAAAGCCATGAAGAGCCAAACGCTGCTCGCTCTAAAACACATGACACTGCTCATGAAGAGAGCTTTATTCATACTTTAAAATACGAAGAATAAACCAAACAAAATCATATATGGCAAGGAGCCCATTTCTTTTAAGATGTACTTACAAGTACTTCGCCTCTCAGAAGTTAAGAGACTTCAATGGTAAAAAGGGACCATCGATTGCAGGAAATTGTTAAATGAAGTAGAAACCATTAGGTATATCAGTGGTTATGCTGAAAAGCACGCGGTAAGGTGTGCGCCATAATCATTCGGTGGTAATACCCTTGATTAGTGAGGACACTAATGGAGTCCACAAGAAAGATTCTCTTATACATTATGGGATGGTCTAAGTTTTGAGGACCTTATTAGAAAACCTATTAGCTGCTTCACGAAATGGAAAAAGATGGAATAAGAATTTTTCCGACCCCCCATAAGAGCTATAAACTATCGGTAATAGGTTGCAAACCCTGGTTCATCGGTTGAAATAGTGCTCTTATTCGGTTAACCTAGAATTTAAGCATAATGCACTATATATATATTATGATCTAGCGTCAGCAATAAGAGGGCACATTAAGGTTTCAAAGCCTGCTTACTATGAATCCATTATGGACCTAACTCAGCTACTCAGATTATATAGATTAAGAAATAACCAGTCAAAGTTGAGACTGCCTTAAAAGTTTGTCAAAGATTTTGTAGCTAAGTTTAAAAGAATTAAGAATGGAGGCGTTTAACTCTCCTGATGAATAATTAGAGGCAGTTCACATTATTAATGACACTAGATGAATCCTTTATTGTGATTTTATGGCTAAGAGTTATGTTTGGGTTCAGATACCGCTAAGTCTCTCATAAGACCATGAGCTTAGCCAACTTTTAGAAATTTTCCCATAAGAACCCCAGATATTAAGCAAGGTAAGACTTACGGGCGAAATCATAAGAACCGTTTTTCTGCTCCAGTTAGAAATCTCTAATTATGGAATTCTAGAAGTATCCTCTCTCTAGAAGAGGTGCGTCAGCATATATAGTTGATATCTCTTTGATCTCTATAGATTGCGAAAACCAGACAGTATGATAAAAGCACCATATGAGGATTGATGTATCTTAATAAGTTCCATAGATTGCTTCCATGCCTGATCAGTATGGAGGTTTAATGCATGGAACCACAAAGATATTCCGATGGTCATATGGTACCAAAATCAGCTAAAGGTATTCAAAGAGGATAGCCAGAATAGAATTGTCCAAGTAAGTGTCTTCGATTAAGAAATTCGTGGACTCGTAACGTATATGTGTCACTCATTTGACACAAGCAGGGATGGATGAACTGAAGCCTGAGATTTGGAAAATCTATGTAACCTCCTTATGACTTAATTATTTTCTCCTAAGATTAGCCGGTTTACCCCTGAAAGGCAGGTAGAATTAAGAATTTCACCCCATTTAGGATAGTAATATTAAGAGATCTCCAAGACGGCTAATACCATCATTGGAAGAATGGAAACCCTGATTAAGTGAATAAAGGATTCATATAGCCTAACTCAATATTCGGAGAATTCGTTATAGTTAATTAAGAAAGACGGTTCATTTTGCGTATGCATCTAATTACCGCAACCCTAATTAGGCAACAATTAAGAATTTACACCAGCTGCCCAGGATCGTCGATTTGTTCGACTAACGCAAGGATTAATTATTCCTTGGGATTAGTTCTAAGCAGTGGTTGGAATAACCATTTCATCTTAAGATAAGTTCTTTTATACTAGTTGTTATATAAGTATTAAGGTTACTCTTTTGGAGACCTTGCATAGATAAAATATCAAAACGTCCGTTGATGGATGAGACTTTGGGAAGTCCAAATTATCAAGACCAGAAGTTTGCCTTGGAAACAACAGATGGGATCATACAAATCCATAATCGATTGTAAGTTGCCAGTATACGGCAGGAAGTCGAGAATTTATGAAAGCAGCAACCCTCCAAAGTTCTTGTGAAGGAATAAGGTTCAACAAAGATATCACCCTGGAAGGGTGTGCCAATTTGTTAGCTATCAGGCTAGTTGAGCTCTGAATATATTGAATCATTCGAAGGAATCGAATGTATCAGGATCAAATAGCTTATAAACTAAAACCGATTTAAGAAATTCGGCGGAGCTCGCAATACGTTTCACACCAATAATTTAAGGATGTGTTTCGCCAATAAGTCAAGAAGCACTATCACATAATGATATGCAGATTTATGATATAATGAACAACCTATGCCAATTAAGGAACGACAGGTGAAGAAGCACCAAAAAAAATACATGTACCTATTATAGAGGTCAACTGTGGGAGCTTGGAGAGACTCCATATATGCTATAGAACTTAAGTCCATTATGCGACAAAGAGTACTTCCAGCATTTTAGCAAATCTCGAGGTCGAGATTTCTTTTAAGGGGGTGAGGATGTAACACCTCGAAAATTTACGTCCAATAATGTATTGACACGTGTCATGGGCTTTGAATATGTGAAAACATACTTTAGAGGGACTAAAGTTGACAAACAGTGAAACTATGTGAATATAAGGGTCCAAAGTGTCAAAAATTGATAAATAGGCTCTACAATAACCCTACATGGTGTTTATAATCTTAAACGGATAAATCATGGATCATACGAAGCGAGAAATGAAAGAAAGTGAGGAATTACAAACTACAGGGACTAAATGTGTCAACATGTTGAAAGTATACCTCTGAGTGACCTTTTGGCAAACCCGAAGCTTTGTAATGGTAAAATATACTCACTAGAATATGTGGTAAAAATTTCATCAAGTTTCGTTATCGTATGAGAAAGTTATGATCAAAACCGTACACGAAGGGTTAATTACGTTAACAATGAAATTCGTGACTTTTCGGGTAAGCACAAAGTTAACCGAGGACTTTACCATGTTTGTAAAAGTCCCAAGGCCCTTAAAAATCAGATTTGAGGGTCTAATGAGCAAGATAAATCGCCAAAACCACGTAACAAAGGACAAGGGCTGAATTGTAAATCAAAGAAACTTGTTAAGCTGGTTATCAGCTTGTACGCGGCCCGCGTACAGGGTCTCGCGGCCCGCCTGCCAGTTGCCAGCGACAGTTCAGCGTGCAGATGTCAGTTTTAAGGTCTGTTCCGAGTTGTTAACAGCTGTTGTCGATACTAGGGGCTCTCCAATGGGTTTGTATGCATGTAAGGAAACTTGGACACATCTGATAACACTCACAAACACTTGTAACCTCATCAAATCAGATCAAAATTGTGATAAAAGGGACTTGAAGCTTGTAACATTGAACACTTGCATCTTCTAAAATTCACAAGACAACTTCTGGAGCTCTCTGGACGACAAGGCAACTTCCTAGTGATCTCTAAGCTTTGTTAGGACTCTTGTAAGTATTCATAACCTTCTCAAATCCATTCTAGCTTAGTTTATTAACCGAAAGTCAATCCATCGTAAATTAACTTTGACTTCATGATTAAACGAAATTGACTCAGTCTTTTCTCGAATTGAAAGTACCTACAAGTTGGTATTTATGTGGGTAACAAACCCTTAAAAGGGTATTTTTAGATTTCCACTCTAACTATGTTAATTGTCGAGTCAAAGCTTGTTTCAAAAAGTCAACAGAATGTGTTTTTGCAAATTTAAGCATGATTAGCAATGTAGGGTACATGCAACCTGTTTGATCATTAAAATAACTTGAAAATTAATGTAAGAACATGTCTCAACATGTTCATCTCGACAATTTTCAGTTTAAACCCGAATCGGAACCGAAAGTCGCATAAATTGACTTTTTCTTTGACTTTCAGCTCTGATCCGTTCATGCATGTTTGAGATCTGCCTAAGAGCATATTTTGGACCAATTTTCATATAAGTATAACTCTCTGAGATTTTACAACTTGGTTCAACACTTATCCGGTCCATATGCATGTTTCCGATTAATGCTTAAAAGTTGACTATTATGCCCTTTTTACTATAAAACGTGATTTTTGAAAAAGTGAAAGAGTACAAACATTTGTTACTGATTTATAAACTTGCACCAAAAATTTGATATCAGTTTGAGGTCTAGATTAAGAGTTATGCTCAATATCGTAATTTGAAAGCTTTATGTTACTTAAACGGCGTAATTAGCATATAACCCATTTAAACCCACTTTTTGATATCAAACTTTTTACCCACTGATGTTATATAATATTTTGGGATTTTTAAAGATTTTTATTTAATTTTTGGCTGATCATAACATAGGTCTCTAAGCTTAATTCGGTTAATACCGATTTTGCCCTTTTAAGCCATAAAATGAGTTTTACAAATCCTTTTGACCCCAAACCCTTTTCTACTGATTTTATTTGATAAATAAAATATTTTGAGCATTCTGGAAATATAAAAATATCAGCTTTCTTTTAAAAACCCGGAAACGGCTCTAAATCGCCTTTTTAAGCGTTTTTATCGCATAGTATGCACTATAACCATATTGGACATATAAGATTGATACCTACTGATGTTTTTAGTATATTTTTATAAAATAACAGTAAGTACAAGTTTATAAACTCAGGTTTCCAATTTTGACATTTTTAGCCCTTGTGAAATTACCAAAATACCCCTAAGGTGCATAGTTTGGTTTTAAATGACAAGTTTCACATATGGGTCATACCCTACTGTTATAACATGTTAAATTAAGTATACTTACTGTATAAATCAGACCCGTAACTCAGATTTACAAATAAACTCTTTTATAATCTTTTAAATGACCAAAATGCCCTTATGAGGCCTAATTTGTGTTTAAATCCGTTTTGGGCATAATAGAAAATAACTTACTGATATTATGACATATTTAGAGCATATTATCTCAGGGAACTTGCATATGACTCTTACGGTTACCCGTAACGCTCTTTTCACGTTCGGTTCGGTTTATGTAACTAGTTTGCATAAATTGACCGAGACGGGTCAAACATTATCATTTTTGTCTCAAAATCCAGAATGTATTTAGTATACCCATATTATACAAGTATTCAAACTTTTCGGGTCTAAATCACATTCTATCCAGTCTTCGCTTAATCGTGCGTTTGAACCGTATCGTCCTTTAAACTAACCGGTCTAAGCATAAGCTTAAATAAAGACCCGTTAGAAATCCAGTAGGTTATTATAAACCTTCGTTCCAGATTAGGAGCACCGGTAAAAGCTACTTGCCTTTTTGCTTGTTGAGAATTATACTATACTCAGGTAAATACTTTTAACTTATTTTCCCTATACAGGCTTGGGTTACGGTACATAGAATACCGCTTGATCGAGCATCAAATCTTACATCTTTGAATGGTTAATTGAATAATTTGATCGGCTCGTTTAAACAGTCTTGTTCACTTAAAGCCTTTGGGGGGTTAATGACCATGTCCCGGATATCCTCGGCATCATCTTACGAGATGGCCACGACCTGAGCACGGGGTGTAGGCGTACACCTGTCAGTGTATAACTCTAATGTGGAGGGTCTATTGATCTTTAACCCGGACAAGATCCGGGCTACTGAACGCACAAGTAACATGTAATTCGTTCACAAGATTATAATAATATATAATTATCCCAAGTTATAAAATGTTTTGTGCCATGAGCATTCAAATCAATTTTCAACCATTTTCAAAATGAGTCAGTTAAATTGTATTTACCAGTGTAAACTGACGTATTTTCCCAAAAGGTTAAGTGCAGGTACTACACGTAATAGGCTGGTTGTCTTCTAGAGCGTCCACAATAAGTCTCGCAAGCTTGGACGACAATAAACTGTTGAACAGTATCTTATTTTTATTTTGATCCGCCTGTGGATCCGTTTCAACTACTAGTGATATTTAATATTACACTTTATTAAAGTTGAAATGAATCTATCTTTGCTTCCGCTGTGCATTTATATATATTGTGTTGTTTGTCTATGATGATACCAACTACGTCACGATATTCCCCACCAGGCCCACCGGTGACACGTGGAAATCGAGGTGTGACACCTGATCTCCTTGCTGTCGCGGCCCGCGTAGGTGGTAGCCAAGGGTTACGCGCCCCGCGAGAGACCAATAAAATTTGTTTTTATTTAATTTTAATAAAAATAAATGTATTCAGGGCCCGTTTTCGTATATGGGGTGTATTTTAGGACATGTTGGGGCACTTTAAATATATTAGGGGTGTCAAAAAAATTTGTGAAGGGTTGTTATATCCTCCCCACCTTGTTTTAGAGCTCGTCCTCGAGATCTACTGGAATAAGTGTGGATATTTCCTTTGTATTTCTGATTCAAGCTGTACTCTTGTCCTCTTTTGGAGTCCCATTTCACTTTGACCAGAATTAATCTCTTGTGCTTAAGGTTCTTGACTTCCTGTCTTCAATCTGTAGAGGTAATACAAGTGATTCATTAGCTAAGCATTTCTTGAGATTAGATACATGAAATACATCATGTATTCCTGCCATTTCCTCTAGCAGTTGTAGCTGATAAGCTACAGGTCCTATTCTTCTAATAATCTCAAAAGGTCCAACATACCTGGGAGTTAGCTTTCCCCTTTTGATGAATCTTACTACTCCTTTCCAAGGAGAGGCTTTCAATAATACTTAATCTCCTACTTGAAATTTCAATGGCTTGCGTTTGTTATCAGCATAACTCTTTTGTCGATCACGTGCTGCTTTTAGTCGCTCCTTGACTTGAATGATCTTGTCGGTTGTTTCGTGCACTATTTCAGGTCCAGATAATTGTTTTTCTCCAATTTCTGCCCAACAGACTGGGATTCGGCATTTTCGTCCATAAAGTTCTTCGAATGGTGCAACATTAATACTTGTGTGATAACTGTTATTATAAGAAAATTCTATTAATGGCAAGTGATCATTCCAATTACCTCCGAAATCAATTACACAAGCTCTAAGCATGTCCTCCATTATCTGGATCGTTCTTTCACTTTGTCCGTCCGTTTGAGGATGATAAGCGGTGCTTAGATTTAACTTGGTTCCCATGGCTTTTTGGAAACTTATCCAAAAATGAGAGGTAAAACGGCTATCTCTGTCAGAAACAATTGATAAAGGTATTCAATGTAATGAAACTATTTCATTTACATACAATTTAGCTAATTGTTCTGTACTGAAAGTTTCCTTTATTGGTAGGAAATGAGCTGACTTAGTTAGCCTGTCTACAATCACCAAGATTGTATCATTACCTTTCCTTGTTTTGGGTAATTTGGTAACAAAATCCATTGTTATCAATTCCCATTTCCAAACTGGCATTTCTAACTGTTGCAATAAACCTGAAGGTTTCCGATGTTCAGCTTTAACTTGTGAACAGGTTAAACACTTAGAAACATAAGCTGCTATATCCTTTTTCATCCCTATCCACCAGGAGTTCTTTCTTAAGTCCTGATACATTTTATCACTTCTGGGATGCATGGTATACTTAGATTTATGGGCTTCTTCTGATGTTCAGCTTTAACTTGTGAACAGGTTAAACACTTAGAAACATAAGCTGCTATATCCTTTAAGGTTTTTTTTTTTTAGTGGGTTTTTTGTGTAGTGGGTTTTTTTAGGTTATTGGACACTTGTCACTCTATAAATCCTTCTTACACTTCTTACAATTAGGATCCTTTGTATTTGATCCTAATCCCTAGTTATAATCAAACCAGAATATATCTTTGTAATAGTAATTTAACAAAGATTCTTACTTTTATCAGGTCTCTTATTGCCAACCTGTCTGCTGCCAACTGCTACAAGTCAGAGCACTTAAAGCGTCCAGAGAACTGGGCACTTGGTACTGATTATCGACTCCATTTTTTTTAAATATTTTTGTGTCTCCAGACATCTTTCAGTTTGCTAAGATAAACAATTTTGACAGTTGAAGAGGCCAAATATATCTATATTGCTGGCTTTTTCCTCACGGTGTCTCCTGAATCAATTCAGCTTGTAGCTGAGCACGCTGCTGCAACAAACAAGGTAATTAATTATATAGTTATTAAACCGTTTTGATTCCAATTGGGAACCACTACCCAACCCTAAAACCCTTTAGGTGGGTTTGGATATGCCCAATTTTATCTGTGTCAACTCCATTTCTTCAAAACATACACTCAAACCAAACAATATCTAAGTTATATATTCTTTGACTTTCTTAAAACATGTAGGTTTTCACCATGAACCTATCTTCTCCATTCATCTGTGAGTTCTTCAAGGATGTTTAAGAGAAAGCCCTACCGTGAGTTAAATCTGTTGCTCGATCAAGTTTTTTTTACCCCACATAGGAAGTTTCTTATTCATTTTGTATTAGATAACAATGTAGGTAGGTGGATTATGTTTTTGGAAATGAAACCGAAGCAAGAACCTTCTCAAAGGTTCATGGCTGGGAGGTAAGAACCTGAACCTGTTGGGATTAAACATGATAAGTAACTATATACGATTAAAAAACGCTAAAAACACAAAATTTATCACCTCAGACTGATAACGTGGAGGTGATTGCAATCAAGATCTCTCAATTGCCAAAAGCATTGGGACCCACAAGAGAATCACAGTGATCACTTAGGGTGCTGATCCAGTTGTAGTTTCTCAGGATGGGAAAGTTACAACATATCCCGTCTTCTACCTGCCAAAGGAGAAACTCGTTGACGCCATACATCTTAATGTAAGTTGTGATCTTTCTGATAAAGTTCAACATATATAGGGTTATGTTTAATGGAATATAAGAAGTTCTAGAAGCTTTTTAGAACTAATTGATATATGAAATAGATAAATGGTTATAGATGTTTGGTGTATATTGTGAAAATTCCTATTCTGTTTATGTATTAACATTTATTATTGTTTTTGCATCTATGTTGGTCTAGTTATTGGCAAAAGGGATGAGACCATCAAAGGCATGCAAGACAGTTCTCGAGCATGTATTCAGGTTGATCCAGATTCTTTATCTACTTAAATCACTTTTATGGAGTTCTTTGAATTACATGATGCTCGCCACCATTGGTCCAACTAGTTTATTGTTGATTCTTTTGATTCTACAGCTGAATTGGCAAACATTTGTTTATCCTGGAGGCTGACCCAGATGATGTGGAAGACGTGTGTTCCAACTATGGACATGTGAACACTTGGAGGATCATATGACATCAGATATGGCCACCAGCCCATGGATGCAAATCTGCAGCACTTCTATGTTCAAAAGCATTGAGTATATGGATTTGAAGAATAAAGAGTCTAGAAATAGTTCTATTTTTATCTAATTTTTGTAGATATGTTTATATTAAAAGTTTACGTCTTTAATTAGTATTTAAATTGAAATTTGTGTATGAATTTTGAGTTATTATTGTTAATATTATTTGGTTATTAAATTTTCTCATGTTCACTGCGGTTTTTATTTTAAAAAAATTGAAAGTAGAATGTGTAATTACCCGAAAATGGCCACATAGAACCACAATGCATGTGTGTGACCAAATGTTAGAAAAGACAACCATAATAGTAAATTCATGTGACCATTGATACCATTTAGCTACACTTAATAGACTATTTACTTGATTAAATCAATTTTTTTGCCACATTTTTTTTTTAAATTGATGTGGCTAAAACAAACTTTTTAATGACTATATAACAGAAACGACCACATTTACAGTAAATTAATGTGGCTGTATATTAGTAACAACCACAATTACAATTAATTCATGTGACAATTGATACCTTTAGCCACACTTAATGAACTATTTACTTGATTGCATCAACCTTTTTGCCACAATTTTTAAAAAATGATGTGGCTAAAACAAACATTTTAGTGACGATATAATAGAAACGACCACACTTACAGTAAATTAATGTGGCTATATAATACAAACGACCACACTTACAATAAATTCATGTAACCATTGATACCATTTAGCCACACTTAATGAACTATTTACTTGATTACATCAACCTTTTTGCCACAATTTTAAAAAAATGATGTGACTAAAACAAACATTATAGTGACGATATAATAGAAACGGCCACACTTACAGTAACTTCATGTGGCTATATAATACAAACGACCACACTTACAATAAATTCATGTGACCGTTGATACAATTTAGCCACACTTAATGAACCTTTTGCTTGATTACAACAACTTTTTTGTCACATTTTTTTTAAAAATTGATGTGGCTAAAACAAACTTATTAGTGACTATATTATAGAAATGGCCACACTAATAGTAAATTCATGTGGCCGTTGCTACCCCTTTAGCCACAGTTACTGAACAACATGATTAATTCCAGCAAGACCTTTTTCGCCACAGTTTTAGTTGCTATGGCCACACATAAGTGAATGTGGCCATATGATGCCTACGATGACTCGACCTTTGGTCACACTTGGGCTCATAAAAAAAAATGTGGCCAAAGGTGTTTGGTCACACTTTTTTTGTGTGGCCGTAAGCCTTTTTTGACGTAGTGTTTGCATGTTCCTATTTACGTTCAGAGTAAATGAGAATATCATCTATAAAGATAATTATGAATTTATCCAAATGCGGCTTACATATTCGGTTCATCATGTCCATAAATGCAGCCGGGCATTGGTTAAACCAAATGGCATGACAGTAAATTCATAATGGCCGTACCTTGTTCTAAAAGTGGTCTTAGGAATGTCTTCTTCCTGTACCTTTAATTGATGATATCCTGGTCGTAAATCGATTTTAGAGAAAAATCGAGCTCCTTGCAATTGATCGAA
>JARYGA010039855.1:0-40387 GCA_030545235.1 Helianthus tuberosus
GCCGGGCCTAAGCCGGCCCCCATACCGCTTGGTCTAATTGGATACTAATTTTTCCCCACACACGTATGAGACGATTATAATGCATATTAATTGATTGTTTATCTCTTAATTTAATGGCAACGTTCTGCTATGTATATATGTATGAACAACATAAAAAGATAACTGAAGAAAGCAGGTCAGCTGGCTAATCACCAACCGAATATGGTAAAGATTTAGTGCCAATTAAAAAAACAAAAACAAATCTGGGTGTGTGTTTTGTCACTATATATTGATAGATTATGGGTTTTTACAAGGGTAATTGGGTAATTTAAAAAAAGGGAAATATGTAATTGAATTTTTTGTTTGAGAAAATATGTAATAAGCCCAGGGAAATATATGTAAAAACCCCTAAACTTAAATTCAAATCGATAACTCGGAGTCAAAAACCTAAGTTTCTTTAACTATATGACTAATCTATTGCATTTCCGTAAACAAAAATACCTTCTAAATTGTTTACCCTTATGATTACAAACATATCACTAATATCATTTTCTGTCAAGAATTATTAAAATTGTTTTTTAGTTAAAGTAGATGTGGATGTAAATGGATAAATGAGTTAAACTTAATAGAAAAGATCACGAGCTAAAATGGGTCGTGTTGGTTTTGATTAGTGTAACATGAAACGTTTATCAAATGTATTGTACCGTTTTTGACTCATCGTATTCAAAATTTAAGGATCTTTAAGACATTTGCTAAAGTTTTCTTGAAGTTAATCCATTTTATTCGTTAGAAAAATATTTTTCAAGTCAACCTACCTATAGAGAAAATATCCCCTCCTCGTGGCCCAGTGGGTATTCCCACGGGGTTAAGTTGGCCGGCTCCTCCTTTGGGAGGTCATCGGTTCGACTCCCACTTGTGGCCTTAGGGGGGGGGGGGGGACGTCCCAATGATAGATCGTATCCTACCGAGGCATGGTGCGGTCTTGAGGGCAACCCGGTTTTACCCAGCTGTTACCCCAGCGAGTCTCTCGTGTGGGGGCAGTATGGTTTCCGGGCGGAAGTTAGCTTACGCGGCGGCCGGGGTCCGATCGAACATCACGTCCGTAAATGCAGGGCTGACGGGGGATTGTCTTAGACATGAACCCGGTGACCACTGATCCAGTACATAGAAAGTCAACTTCAAAAAAAAAAAAAAAAAAAAAAAAAAAACCTACCTTTAGAGAAAGAGCTCAAAATTGTCTTGCTTATCATTAAACCTTATATATTAAAAAATAAGTATACTTTTAAGGACAGTCTTAAACCAACAATTTATAACACATGGGAATGGGACTATACACGAACATTCATGTAGCACTACTAGTTTTATCAAATTCAACTTGCCAATTATTTGATGGTGGTCAACCAAAAGGTTGACATTAACAAGTACAAGAAAGCATCCTATGATGGTTCTTCAATATTAAATTTGTTTCATCTCAAATAATGTTAAAGTCTCCAAAAACCAATTGCCTTTTCCTATTATATTTCTTGATGGTATATGGAACATGGTTTGATTTCCTTTGATCCAATTGGTATTAGTTAATTATTATGTTAATTAAACCACTAATTATAGGCTTAAGATTGATTGTTAACATATTTATTTGTTAAAACATTAGAAGGGAAACATGACATATATGTACCAATCCTCATTTTATTGCTTGCTCGTTTTTGATGTAATTATGAAACAAACCAGGCATACACATATTTGATATTTAAGGCACTTATTTATCTTCACATGACAAGATCCCATAAGAAATGATGGTTATCATGATAAACTATGGAAGATACCAACTCAATATATTAAAAAATGATACACGAGTAGTATATTAATATGTTAGCAAATGCATAGTTTCTAACTATTGAAAACTGGCTTTAGTTAACAATAAATTAAATATAAAGCCACTTTCAACCTTGTTATCATTTTGGCATATTAAATACATCCACATCTCTATTCGTAATGAATGTAGATACACATCACGTAGACCAAATAAAACTTTGACATATATGGCCCAACATTTATTATAATAACTAGAATTCCAAATTATAAGTTAAAACAACCAAAACTGCCCACCAAAGAAATACATTCAAATCCCCATAATTCTATTTCAACTTAGAAAAAGTTAGAAAAATCATATGAACCAACATCTCGTTTTTTTTTTTCTTGTATTTTTTAAATCATACAACACAGGATTATGGGATTATCCACTATGGCCTGTTCCCCCTATTTTGTATTTTTTACTTTTCTCTTATTAAAGTCAAAAGGAGGTGAATTACAACACAAAAGTGTGTTTATTAAATATAGGCTTTGGATGAAATGAATGAATGGAAATAAATTTGATTTATTTGGTAGCATTATGCTTATGCATAAAGATAAAGTATAACCCATAGATCCAAACTGACCAATAGTGATAATTTTATTTACTTCATATAAACTTTCTTTCTCCTCTCTCTTATGTATATAAAATAATACATGAACAACCCATGTCATGTGTTAGATGAATTGAATAATATCAGCTATACAATAGTTAAGTCTCTAAATATTTCTTTTAGTTGCAAACCAAAGATGGACACATTTATATATTATTATATTAAATATGAAAACATTCATTTACACATTTTTTTTTTTTAGTGGAAAATCTATTTAGATATTTATATATAAGGTCACACAATTTACACATTTAGATACCAAATAGACATAAATGAGTTAATATAAAGACGTACATATTTACATATTATATTATATATAGAAAAAGTTAAGTATGTATTACAATTCATAATGTTAAATAGGCACATAAGATATGCAAATTTTATTGAAATCTCATCTACTGTTTTCTTCTATTCATCTCCAAGAACGCAACTGCATAATGTTTCCCAACTTTAGTGATCTTCACTCGTTTCGAGTGGACTTCATTAACAACCAATTCCTTGTTTCATCTTTAAGAAGCATTGTTCTTGACAAATGCATAAGGCAATAATAGAAACAAATAAAAAGGAACATAAGTAAGTGTTAAAAAAGTAGCACCTTATATTAATAAAAATTGAAAGAACAACACATTTGATCGTAAAATTCTAACTAACAATGCGGGTCAAGTTATTCTACAAAGGCTTCTAATTGTAAGAAGTGTAAGAAGGATTTATAGAGTGACAAGTGTCCAATAACCTAAAACTAAACCCACTACATCACCACCAAAAACCTAAACACCCACCCCCACCCCACCACCACCACCACCCAAAAACCTAACCCCCCCCCCCCCCCCCCCCCCCCAAAAAAAAAAAACTATACCTCACCAAAAAAACCCCCAAAAAACCTAACCCCCCCCCCCCCCCCCCAAAACCTAAAAAAAAATATAAAAAAAACTAAACACCCACCCCCACCACCACCCAAAAACCTAAACCCCCACCCCCTCGGCAAAAAAAAAAAAAAGTTTTTTTTTTTTTTTTTTGGGTGGGTGATGTGGGGGGTGGGGGTTTTTGGTGGTGGTGGATGTTTAAGTTTTTTTTTTTTTTTAGTGGGTTTTTTTGTGTAGTGGGTTTTTTTAGGTTATTGGACACTTGTCACTCTATAAATCCTTCTTACACTTCTTACAATTAGGATCATTTGTATTTGATCCTAATCCCTAACATATGTTTCAAACTTAATATAAAATATAGTGATTGTTAAAAGTAGATAAATACAAGAGTTTTCTTTTATGTATCGCAGAAAATATGTCAAAATGATCACACTTGTCAATAACACCATCATTGAAGAACACACGTTCCTCACCAATTTGGCTCTCGATATTTGCTAAACTTCAACAATTGCGATCATTTTCAGTAAACAAGTGTTAAAGAATCTCTTAAATCCATATGAAATAACTATTTTATCCTTAAATTTGAATATATACAGGGGAAAGTTTAATGAGAATGCTAAATGCGACATTTTTAGGTTTCTTGCAATTTTGACATGTAACTTTTAAAAGTATGATATAGTAAAATATAACTTTTGAAGTTTACTATATAAAGAAGATAGAAGTAAGCATAATTACCTTCTTCATAAGTTACACCTTTAGAAAATGAAAGCGAAAATTATTTATAGAAATAAACCAAAATTTAAGAAAAAAAGAAAAATGTTTTTAAGTGTACGAATACAAACTTTACATATATCGATGAAAAGTCAAAATGGTAAAAAGTCAAATTGTTTGCCCAAATGGAGAAATAAATTGGCATGAAACGTGAATATGATCCGTCAATGGTGGGTTGTTTGATGTTGTTGTTACCATTAAATACATTGAATTCAATGGTGTGTTCCTAAAGGATTCTTAGTATCTTATCTTATAGTTTATATACTTTAGTAAATTAATTAATTAATTAACTATATATTAATTTGCAACATTTTGTTGCGTTGTTGGTTGTAATTTTGGCATAAACAGTTGTACCATACTTGATTTACTTTTATTTTACTTTGGCATAGAGTAAATTACCATTTTAGTTCCTGAGTTTTTATCTAAATTGTCATTTTAATCTAAATAGTTTTTTTTTCTCCTCTGGGTCCCTGAGTTTTCTTTTTTCTTGTCATTTTGATCACATTGCCTAACTTAGTCTAAAAACCATGTTATAATCAGGGGTATTTTCGGCATTAAATTATTATGAGGTTTATAAATTATGTTGTAAACTACCCTGGTTATCACTACACAACAGTTATGCCAAAAACATCCCTGGTTATAACCAGATTTTAGACTAAGTTAGACAATGTAATCAAAATGACAAGAAAATGGAAAAGTCAGGGACCCAGAGAAAAAAAAACTATTTGGACTAAAGTGGTAATTTGGACCAAACCTTAGGGACTAAAATGACAATTTACTCTTTAGCATAACTATGTATTAATTTGCAACGTTTTGTTACATTGTTGGTTGTAATTTTGGCATAAATAGTTGTACCCTACTTGATTTACTTTTATTTTACTTTAACCAGTACTTTTACATTTTTTACAATTTAACCCCAATATTTTTTATTTTTACCTTTGGTCCCTCTACTTTTCACCATTAACAAATTTTTCGTTGAACGTTTGGGTCTAAATTTTGCGAGTTAACACATCATAACGTGCGTGTGTGGTACAACGTTTTTACGCCTAATTTTCCCGTTTAACAACCCCGTTGCAATGCGCAGGTCTTAGATCGACTTAGTTATAGTTTTCTATGTTTTACATTTCATGTCTGTAGTTCAACGTTTTTACGCCTAATTTTCCCGTTTAACAACCCCTTGCAATGCGCATGTCTTAAATCGACTTTTTTTTATAGTTTTATGTGTTTTACATTCATGTGTGTAGTTCAACGTTTTTACGTCTACTTTTCTTTTCATTATGTTTTATTTATTTATTTTTTTGTTAATTTTTTTTAATATGAGTTGTTCCGGTGTTGGTGGTCGCTGGCTATAGTGTGATATTGGTGCAACTTGATACGGTTTTAGGCCCCCGCCGCAACCCAGGTGGCTTAATACTAGTTAATGTTAAATTACGAAGTACACAAAAAACCCATCGGGCTGCTCTTTATAACGTTGATTTAAGCAATCCCGATTAGCTCAGTTTGAACGTCACAAAAAATATTTTTTGTGTATATATCAGCAGCTTGGCCCTCCAACACTTTATAATTACTTTTCAACTGGGGGTGTTTGTATCGAGATTCATGATCATTTTTTTAGTGCGTGTGACATTGTGCTTTTATTGCAGTTTCGTAATGAGTCATGAACTCAACAAGAGTAGATTTTGAATTGCACACTTGACTAAAAAAATAGTTCTCACTCTCTGACCTTGATGTCGTACGCATAAGGCCCGACAGTTCCTCCATTCTATAGTATGCAGGGATCCAAGATTCCCTAAGTGCAAAAATATCAGAAAGCCAGAAATTATCATCTAAATTAAACTCTCTAATAACATCTTCCCATCCTGATTCAAACTCTTCGGGTGTAAGCATATCCGTCCACACAACACCACAAATACGTTCTTTAAAATTGGTGGAATTGCATATCCTGTAGGATCGGGGATTCGATCAAACGAGTCGTTCAGAAGAGTTCTCGATCAATACGAAAGGCAGAATCAGACGTATTGATGTTATATCATCTAGATATGCACTTAGAATCACTTTAACTGTCAATTGTATTGATTTGATAGTGTTTACAGATCGTTCGACACTTCGGCAGCACTTCGTCTCCGGAATCAGAATGTTACAAATGAAGACCCAAGACCCTCTATTTATAGGAAATCCAGGTCGCATGAAACAATCCATACGAGCTGGCCTAGGTCGCACGACCTGGCCAGAAAGCATGAGAATGTCACTTCGTGCGAGGTGACTGTTTCAAGCCTGTTTCCCATTTTCTCGTACTACGTGTCCTGGTCTATCTATTCTATTACAAGACTCGATACAAGACGAAGTCAACAGACATATGCACTAACAAACTCCCCCTTGGATGTTGACGAGTCTTCAGTGTATTGAGTCTTCAGTCTTGATCGGTCTTCTCGCTCTTTCCAAAGTATCTTTCTCTGTAAGCATCCTCATCAATCTCTATCTTCTTTTATCAGAAACTCAATCTGGCTCTTCAAATTCTCTTGATCAGATCTCTTGATTCCTTAAGCTCATCAGCATCAACATATTCTATCTCGAACAATGTTCCATGATATGAGTTTGGCTCTTTTAAACTTCAAACTCCCCTTTGCTAACAGACTCCCCCTTAAGTTGTTCAGGGATCGCAATCTGACATAGCACTCGTTCTAAGATCGTGTCCTGGCTTAAACTCTGCTCAGGCTTAGACACAGGGTCAGGACAAATCTCTACCCAAAAATAAATTTCACAATTTTTAAAATTTAACAAATTTAGAAACCACTAGTAGATATCATTCAACATCAACAATAATAGTTATATCAAGTTCAAATCAATGACCTTGATTAACTAACAGTAAACACTTCTCATATAATCTCATACTCTAATTTCATTTCATTTTTCATTTCAAACACACTCTCCCAACCCACTGTCGTTCACCATGTTTAGCACTCGGAATTTTGAAAATCAGTTTTTCAACATCAGTTGTCGAAAATAAGATGAAATAAAATCTTTTTTATTTTTCAAAAATTTTATGCTAAAACACATTCTTTTTGGTTTTTTTAAGATTTTCAGTGTGTTAAAATGCAATAAAGAAATATTTACAGACAATATTTTTGTGAGTTTGTGTAAGAGGATCATATCAGTTTATGACAAATCACTAGCACCGTTGAGCTTTAAACACTTTACGATCTAAACGATTCACTTAGATTGTCAGTATACTGATCCACTTAAATTTTCACATAAAGTTCAATTGTTTCGAGATACAAGATTAGTGTTTTAAGGACTTAAACTTATTCGCGTGTCCCACCTCAGAATATACTCCCGTATCCAGACTCCTATATTCAGTCTTACAGGTGAATGTACACTAATGATATATGTAAACGGGTAATGCGAAACCATGAGAGCTCAGGCTAGAACTTCCGTTCAATCAGAGAGATGATGGCTCGACTTTAGGTGTGTCTCGTTTGGGGATCTTTTCTTCAACAACACATGATTAGCATTTTTCAATGTTTTATCATTTTTTATGCTGACGGTGAGCTTTATGATTAAAGAAGTGCAGAGTATTATACGAGGACTAGGCTATTGCTCCCGCAAAATCAGAAGTCCTGGTATAATACCCCAGATATCATCATGCACAAAGACCTAGTATGTCAGAAATAGAAAGCCCTTCAAACAAGATTTCAGGGGTTACCTATATATCCGAGAGATGTTCCACACGAGATAAGTAAGTATTTGATATTTAGGTTTATATCTCGAAAACAATCTACTAAGCGTGTAAAAACCTACTGGTATATCATCAGTGAGACTGTTTATCACATATTAACTTTCCAATTCTTTAGCGTACTGTGATTGTCTACTGATATACTATCATTTCCTCTTTTTCACAACAAAACTCATTTTCGATTTTTCGATGTTTTTGGATTTTTCAAATTTTCAAAATTTCTAAATTTTTTTACTCTCCCTAAAATCAAAAATATGTTTCAATTTTTTTATTTTCCGGGAAAATTTGAAAATATGTTGCTTTTACTTTCAAATTTAAAGCAAGAAACTATACAAATAAAATGACAAGCTGATGTGAATTGCTTCAATTCTCCATTCACTTGACATAAACTGTGACAATTCGAGTTTCCAAGATTCCATCTTCACGCTAATTGTACGTTAACTGTTTAGTTGTTTGTTTACATGACTTGTTTGCCTTAACCGTACATGTTGATCATATGTGGAGACGTTATGTGATTGTTGCATCTATATGTTTGGTGATATAACATGTAACCTGTTTGAAAAACTTAAACTATTTAAACCTTGAATGAGTTCGACGAAACCCAAGGGTTTCGCCATTAACCACTTTGACGAAACAGAGGAGGGTTTCGCCGGCACAGTGTTACGCCGAAGCCCATTAAGGGCCCAGTTCAGTTACGTGTGCATATATTACGTTGACTTTTGCATTCGTGAATCAATTAATCAAATCGAAACCCTAGAATCCTCTCCACCTTCCTGCGGCAGCCATCACCTCTCACCATCATCTCTTTAGGAAATTCTTGTGTTTCATCATAACCGGTTAGTCACGTTTATCGATTCGATCTACTTGTTGCTTTATGTGTAAATAGATATCGTAATGAGAAAGTTTGACTTCTGAATGGTTTTGACTATGATTAATGTTTAGATTGAGAATCATGTGATTAGGGTTTTTACTATTCTTGTGCAAATCGGTTGTTTAAGAACTATGTGATAGTATCTCATGAGATTGCATTCGTTCACGTTTCTGCCGATATGGCTGTTGATATGACACTTGTGTTGAATAGATCTTATCAGTGAAATACATACGGGTTGCAATCTAGATTGTATAAGGTTGTTTTGTGAATTAGGGTACATGCTAGATGTTATGTGCCATGATGAATTGGTATGATAAAGTGGTATCGATGATTGCTGTATGATTGTATGATTGCTGTATGATGATGATCGGCGGTTAGGGTTCTGTGTAATCATCAGTTACACGACGTAATCGATGCATCCTGAAGAAACGCCGATATCGATGAAACCAGGGGGGTTTCGCTGAGGGTAATCACGACGAAATGGGTGGGTTTCGCCGAAAGGATGCATGAGGAAACCAGGGGTTACGTCGAAGGGTGATCACGACGAAACTAGGGGGTTTCGTCGAATTAGAAAACTGCACAGTAACTAAGTTTAATTCTGTTAGGAGTTAACTGAGTTAGTTATGTGTCGTTGAATGTAACTCATGTGAATATGCGATTAACTGCTAAATGCTATGAGGCGTTTGTTACTTGAGCTATACTTTATGATCATGATTTATACGTGAACTATGTGAATATAAACTGATTGTGAATACGTGCATACCATAGGCTTTGACTGATTAATTGGAATCAAGTAATTAATCAACCGAGCAAACCGAGGTGAGTTCACACTCCTTTCAAGGCATGGGATCCCCAAGGGTTGGGAATGGGTTAAAGAACTAAAACAGAAACTACATATTCTCCTTGGGTAGGATATGTACGGCCATCCTCCATGGGTAGGATGCCAAGATTTAAACCTCGTGTATTCTCCTTGGGTAGGATACGTACGTTCGTTCTCCTTGGGTAGGACAACAAGATTAAACATACTGGACCAAAAATCCATCATAAGTCCCTCATTTTTATATCGACTTAATCACCAAGGCCGAAGGCGAGCGAGTCATTAGTTAATAGCGCTATTAGGTTTAACAAACCTCACACCGTGCCGGTAGGACCGGCGTGTACTAATGGACTAAGGCAAAGGGTCAATGATGATAGACATTGACTTAGGGCACAACTTACTTTCGTTAGTAGTCGATATGGTACGGTCTGGTAATTCACATGGGAAGCCCCCACTAATCATTGAGAAGGTTTGGGAAACAAGGTTACTGATTAAAACGTGGTGTACAAAACAAACTTACGATTATTGAAACGAAATCAATATCTAATTAACCAACTGTGAACTCGCTCAACTTTGTTGTTGACTCGTTGTTACATGCCTTGCAGGTCGTTAGGTACTCATGGAGCTTGCACGGGGAGGCTGGTCGTTGTGGGACATGGATTGTCATATACCATGTCAAACATTTGATACATTTGAACTTTTATTTTGGTTTTAAACATTATGCTTCCACTGATTACTTAGACTATGTTTTGTTGGATACCAATTATATTGTGTTTGGGTTTTACATTTATTTATACGCTATGTTCAATATGATTGGTGGCTTGATCCTGGTCAGTCACGCCTCCAAGCGGTGATACTCCGCATGTGGATTTTGGGGGTGTGACAGATTGGTATCAGAGCCATTGGTTATAGTGAACTTGGTCTTAAAAAGGGAAAAAGTTTTTGTTAAAACCAGACTATAACCTGTACAGAGCTCAACGATCCACAACGACGCTTCGCTCCACGTGCAAGGCTCAACACTATAGGTGATATGATTTGTGTTTATATTGTCTACTTGCTAGTTACATAGTACATTGCTCATGGTATGCTTAGATGAACGTAACAACTATTGTTTGAAAACACATGTGTGCTTACTCTCTTCTGTCATCGCACTTTCGCGAACCCCTCTCACTCATGTTTCCTTTGATATGAAGATCATGAGTGGACGTATCAACATAACTCAAGCCCAGTTGACGGCTTTAATTAATGAACAAGTTACTGCAGCACTCGCAGCCGCTCAGGCAGGAGGTATAACCTGCCATTGCAACTTACCCTGGGATCTTTAGATCCTACTCTCGTAAACCAACACTTGTGCTTAACATTGTTTCTTCTTACACACACGATAGGTCAACATGCTTAGCCTCCTGCATGTACCTTCAAAACTTTTATGGACTGTCGACCTACTACTTTCAGTGGCACTGAAGGAGCGGTAGGCCTCCTCCACTGGTTTGAGAAGCTCGAATCGGTCTTCGAGATGTGTGAATGCCCTGAAGATCGTAGGGTGAAATATGCTACTGGAACACTCGAAGGTGCTGCGTTAACCTGGTGGAAAGCACAGGTTCAACGCCTAGGGCTGGCGGTTGCTAATGCCACCCCATGGAACGGTTTCAAAGAACTGATCAAAGAAGAGTACTGTAGTCGTGACGACATCCACAAGCTAGAGGTTGAATTTTTCAATCTGAAGATGACGGGGTCTGAAATCGAGGCATACACAAAGAGGTCGAACGAATTAGCTATCCTGTGTCCCACTATGGTGGATCCTCCTATCAAGCGTATCGAGCTGTACCTTAAGGGTTTGGTGCTAGAAATTCAAAGCCACGTGACCTCAGCTAATCTTGGCACCATTCAGCAAATCATCAAGTTGGCTCATCGTCTCACTGATCAGGCAGTTGAGCAGAACAAGCTGCCCAAGCGAATAAGCGCTACTACTACAGATGCTCCCAGTGATAACAAGCATAAATGGGATGGGATCTCAAGCAAGGGTTCGACATCAGCTCAGTCTCAGGCTCAACAACGAAAGACAGACGATTTCAAGAGTCCCGGTCAGCAATCTTCAGGGGGTCAAGATCAGGGTCAGGGTGGATACAGGGGAAATCACCCAAAGTGCAATAGATGCAACAGACACCACAGTGGTCAGTGCAACAAGGGTCGTTGTCAGAGGTGTCTCAAGACGGGTCATGAAGCCAAGGATTGCAGGAGCGCGCGACCTGCAAATCAGAATCGTCAACAGCAACAGCAAGTCCCACAGAATCAGCCGCAGCAACAGCAGGGTAACAGGGGATGCTTTCAGTGTGGTGCTGAAGGTCACTTCAAGAAAAATTGTCCTCAGTTGAACCAGAACCAGAATAACAACAATAACCAGGGGAACGGGAACAACAATGGGAATAACAACGGGGGAAACAATGGAAACAATGGCGCCCGGGGCCGTGCGTTCGTGATTGGTCAGGGTGATGCTAGGAATGACCCCAACGTCATAATGGGTAAGTTCATTTTGGACGACTTTTATGTTAATGTTTTATTTGATTCGGGTGCCGATACCAGTTATGTGTCTCTAAAAGTTAGTCAAATGCTTAAACGTACCCCAACA
Source organism: Helianthus tuberosus (assembly GCA_030545235.1). Taxonomy (NCBI): domain Eukaryota; kingdom Viridiplantae; phylum Streptophyta; class Magnoliopsida; order Asterales; family Asteraceae; genus Helianthus; species Helianthus tuberosus. The sequence continues at coordinate 12,123 of JARYGA010039855.1, forward strand.
CTTTTGAACACCAAGCACATGGTAGAGCTAGCAAACGGTAAAAGTCTTGAAGCCACACACATAGTTAGGGGTTGTAATCTCATCTTAGCTGGTCAAAACTTTTCAATCGACCTTATTCCTATCGTTTTGGGTAGTTTCGACATTATTATTGGTATGGATTGGTTATCGCAACATTGAGCAGAGATCCTGTGCAAGGAGAAGGTCATCCGCATTCCTCTTCCAGATGGGGAACCATTAGTGATTCATGGCGACAAGAGTGGTGCCGTGGTGGGCATCATTTCTTTTCTTAAGGCCCAGAAGTGTTTGCGAAAGGGCCACACTACTATCCTAGCCCTCGTTTCTGATACATCCTCGAAAGAAAAGAAGATTGAAGATTTTCCGGTCGTACGTGACTTTCCTGAGGTATTCCCTGAGGAATTACCTGGTCTTCCGCCTCACCGTCAGGTTGAATTTCAGATCGAGCTAGCTCCTAGAGCAGCGCCCATAGCTCGTGCACCTTATCGTCTAGCTCCCTCAGAACTTGAAGAACTGTCCATGCAACTACAAGAGCTCTTGGATAAGGGTTTTATTGGTCCTAGCTCTTCACCTTGGGGAGCTCCAGTATTATTTGTGAAGAAGAAAGACGGTACCTTCCGAATGTGTATTGACTACCGCGAACTCAACAAGGTGACCGTAAAGAGTCGCTATCCACTCCCACGTATTGATGACTTGTTCGATCAGCTGCAAGGGGCGGGCTACTATTCGAAGATTGACCTGAGGTCAGGCTACCATCAACCGAGAGTCCGAGACGAGGATATCTCTAAGACAGCGTTCAGGACTCGTTATGGGCATTACGAGTTCCTGGTTATGCCTTTTGGATTGATAAACACACCCGCAGTCTTCATGGATCTTATGAACAGAGTGTGCAAGCCTTACCTGGATAAGTTTGTTATAGTATTCATCGACGACATTCTGATCTACTCTAAGAGTCGGGAGGAACACGAGCAACATCTGCGGATTATTTTGGAACTGCTTCGAACAGAGCAACTTTATGCTAAGTTTTCGAAATGCGACTTCTGGCTTCGTGAAGTCCATTTCCTAGGCCATGTGGTAAACAAGGATGGGATTCATGTTGATCCATCCAAGGTCGACTCGATTAAGAACTGGCCTGTACCCCGCACACCAACAGAAATACGCCAATTCTTGGGTTTGGTGGGCTACTACCGAAGGTTCATCAAGGATTTCTCCACGATTGCGCAACCTCTCACTGCACTAACTCAGAAAGGTGTCACCTATCGTTGGGGTAATGCACAGGAATCAGCATTTCAACACTTAAAGGATAGACTTTGTAGCACACCTATTCTCTCATTACCAGATGGCACAAACGATTTCGTGGTTTATTGTGATGCGTCAATTCAGGGTCTTGGGTGTGTGTTGATGCAACGGGATAAAGTCATTGCTTATGCATCGCGCCAACTTAAAGTTCATGAAAGGAATTACACTACACACGATCTGGAGCTGGGAGCTGTTGTTTTTGCACTCAAGATATGGAGACATTACCTGTACGGTACCAAGTGCACCATTTACACCGATCACAGGAGTCTCGAGCATATCTTCAAGCAAAAGGAGTTAAACATGCGACAACTTCGATGGGTCGAACTCTTGAATGATTACGAATGTGCGATCAAGTACCATCCGGGCAAGGCCAATGTTGTGGCCGATGCCCTCAGTCGAAAGGACACTACGCCTAAGCGCGTGCGAGCATTACAACTTACCATCCAATCTAGTCTTCCTACTCAGATACGGGATGCTCAGGTTGAAGCAGAGAACGTCAGGGCGGAGTCCCTACGTGGGTCAAGGAAACGATTAGAACAAAAGGAAGACGTCGCTTACTATGTTACAGGGCACATTTGGGTCCCACATTATGGAAACTTACGCGAGCTGGTGATGGATGAAGCACATAAGTCACGTTATTCGGTACATCCTGGTTCGGATAAGATGTACCACGATTTGAAGACTACGTACTGGTATCCTAGCATGAAAGCCCACATAGCAACCTACGTCAGCAAATGCTTGACTTGTGCGAGAGTCAAGACTGAATACCAGAAACCATCGGGCCTTCTCCAACAACCAGAGATACCACAATGGAAATGGGAGCAAATTTCCATGGATTTCGTTACTGGCCTACCTAGATCTCAGCGTGGAAATGATACTATTTGGGTGATAGTGGACCGATTGACTAAGTCTGCACACTTTTTGGCCATAAAAGAAACAAACAAGTTCTCTACTCTAGTAGACATTTACTTAAAGGAAGTGGTTTCGAGGCATGGGGTGCCAACCTCCATTATTTCTGATCGTGATGCACGTTTTACTTTTAAACTGTGGCAAGCAATGCACAAGTCCTTTGGCTCACGTTTAGACATGAGCACCGCTTATCATTCACAAACGGATGGGCAGTCTGAACGCACCATCCAAACCCTTGAAGACATGCTTAGGGCATGTGTGATCGATTATGGCAATGGCTGGGAAAAACATCTGCCATTAGTGGAATTTTCGTATAATAACAGCTACCACACCAGCATTCAAGCCGCTCCATTTGGGGCATTGTACGGGTGTAAATGCCGATCACCTCTTTGCTGGGCAGAAGTTGGTGACAACCAAATCACGGGTCCAGAACTTGTAGTAGACATAACGGAAAGGATTGCACAGATACGAAAACGAATGGCGGCAGCTCGTGACCGTCAGAAAAGCTACGCCGATAAGCGTAGGAAACCACTCGAGTTCCAGATTGGGGATCGAGTGCTACTCAAAGTCTCACCTTGGAAAGGTGTAGTCCATTTTGGCAAACGAGGCAAACTTAACCTGCGATACGTTGGACCTTTCGAAATCATAGAGAAAATAGGCAAAGTGGCCTACAAACTGAACCTACCCGCAGAACTCAGTGGAGTTCACAACGTATTTCACGTGTCAAATCTGAAGAAGTGTATGTCAGATGAGACCCTCGTAGTTCCTTTGAAGGAGCTCACTATCGATGATCAGTTGCGATTCGTCGAGGAACCAGATGAAATCACATACCGAGACGTTAAGGTTCTCAAGCACACCAGAATACCTCTTGTTCGGGTTCGTTGGAACTCCCGTTGTGGCCCAGAGTTCACCTGGGAACGAGAAGACCAAATGAAACTCAAGTATCCCCAGTTGTTCGAGAACAGTGCAACCACTACTGAGGTTGAAGCTACTACAGAATTTCAGGATGAAATTCCGAATCAACGGGGGGATGATGTGACACCCCAGGAAAACCAGTAAACCACGCAACTTAACTAGCTTCCTCAGTAACCGCATGCTAAATTTCGGGACGGAATTTCTTTCAAGTTGGGGATAATGTGACAATTCGAGTTTCCAAGATTCCATCTTCACGCTAATTGTACATTAACTGTTTAGTTGTTTGTTTACATGACTTGTTTGCGTTGTAACCGTACATGTTGATCATATGTGGAGATGTTATGTGATTGTTGCATCTATTTGTTTGGTGATATAACATGTAACCTGTTTGAAAAACTTAAACGATTTAAACCTTGAATGAGTTCGACGAAACCCAAGGGTTTCGCCATTAACCACTTCGACGAAACAGAGGAGGGTTTCGCCAGCCCAGTGTTACGCCGAAGCCCATTAAGGGCCCAGTTCAGTTACGTGTGCATATATTACGCTGACTTTTGCATTCGTGAATCAATTAATCAAATCGAAACCCTAGAATCCTCTCCACCTTCCTGCGGCAGCCATCACCTCTCACCATCATCTCTTTAGGAAATTCTTGTGTTTCATCTTAACCGGTTAGTCACGTTTATCGATTCGATCTACTTGTTGCTTTATGTGTAAATAGATATCGTAATGAGAAAGTTTGACTTCTGAATGGTTTTGACTATGATTAATGTTTAGATTGAGAATCATGTGATTAGGGTTTTAACTATTCTTGTGCAAATCGGTTGTTTAAGAACTATGTGATAGTATCTCATGAGATTGCATTCGTTCACGTTTCTGCCGATATGGCTGTTGATATGACACTTGTTTTGAATAAATCTTATCAGTGAAATACATACGGGTTGCAATCTAGATTGTATAAGGCTGTTTTGTGAATTAGGGTACATGCTAGATGTTATGTGCCATGATGAATTGGTATGATAAAGTGGTATCGATGATTGCTGTATGATTGTATGATTGCTGTATGATGATGATCGGCGGTTAGGGTTCTGTGTAATCATCAGTTACATGACGTAACTGATGCATCCTGAAGAAACGCCGATATCGACGAAACCAGGGGGGTTTCGCTGAGGGTAATCACGACGAAACGGGTGGGTTTCGTCGAAAGGATGCACGACGAAACTAGGGGTTATGTCAAAGGGTGATCACGACAAAACTAGGGGGTTTCGTCGAATTAGAAAACTGCACAGTAACTAAGTTTAATTCTGTTAGGAGTTAACTGAGTTAGTTATGTGTCGTTGAATGTAACTCATGTGAATATGCGATTAACTGCTAAATGCTATGAGGCGTTTGTTACTTGAGCTATTGATGCGTGTGAAGTGTTATATATATTAGGTGTATATTTTAAGCCCCTTTAACACTTTTTAGTCAAGTTTTAAATTTATAAAACACGATATTTACTAACACTAAACACACATATGGGCAAGTGCACCCATCGTGAGCGTAGTATAGTGTTGGTAAGATACCGAGGTCGTCCAAGGACACAAGAGCTTTTAGTACCGGTTTATCCTCAACGACTAATCAAATTAAAAAGTTTAGAAAAAAATTTTAAGCTAAGAAAAGTAAAAACTAACTAAAAATGCTTAAAATAAAAATAAAAGAAAAACAGATAGACAAGATGAATCACTTGGTTCCGACTCGTGTATAGTGTAACCTTTGATTATTTCCGCACTTTTGCACTTATTTAAGAGATTATCTTAGTTATTGTAGTAGGCCCCACTTTTGAAGGTGACGTTACCCTCAATCCAGTAGTTTGAGTCAGCAAGGATACAATCCTAAAGGGTCGGATTATTGAAAGATAATTAATTAAGTTATTAATGCATATTATGGTAGGCCGCTCTTTTGGAGGTGACGTTACCCTCGACTAAGTAGTCCAAGTCAGCAGGGATACAGTCCTAAATAGCCGGGTTATAGTATTAATAGTAGTTAACTTATGAGGGGGTCAAAGAGTTTGGACCCCCGCCATCCAATCCCGTTAAGTATTGAAGGAGGTCCTACTAAATTTGACCCAGGTCCATTGCAGGACCTCTAAACGCTGAACAATGGCAAGACTCTTACCAAACCTTTCCCTTAACCCCCGACCAGGTAGCCAACATACCTCCATATAGACCGTGGAGATATGAATGGTGAAAATCTTTTATTTTATATAGACAGTAAAATAATGTCAAGACACCACGGACAAACGATAAGGAAGAATCACCTTCAACATAAGAAACTAGTTATTAAAGTCATTAATACAAAACCAAGTAAAAAGTGCGAAAAGATTAGAAATAAAAAGTATTACACTAGACACTTGTCTTCACCAAGTGATGTAAGAGACTTAGGCAAACAAGGCCTTGATTGTCAAGAACTCTTACGATCAATCTTGGATCCCGAGATGACTCACACACTCTATGATGGACAATGGATGATGGTGTTATGGTGGTGGTGGGTGGTGGGTGAAGTGTGAGAGAGGTGGTGTGCCAAGGGATGGTTTGAGCTTGAGCCAAGCACTCCTATTTATAGGCTGAACAGAAGCTCGGGCACGGCCCTATGTCCAGTGGGCACGGCCCCGTGTCCACATCCTTCTCTTTCTTCATTTAATGCATCTTGTCTTATTAGTTGACCACACCCCCGTGTCTGCTGAGCACGACCCCGTGTGCAGAAGAATCTTTGTACTATGAAGATTTGCTTGGATTGTGCGAATCTTATAGTTGACCACGGCCCCATGTCCGCTGAGCACGGCCCCGTGGTGGGCAATAGAAGCTTCTACCACTTTGTCTTTTCTGCTGACACTTGGGCACGCCCCCGTGCTGGATGAGCACGGGGCGTGTTCAGTCTTCTGACCTCTTGTTTTGCTTGGGAAGGTGCTGTCGTGGGGTTGGGCATGTCACGTCTTGTTCCTTTTCTTGTATTTATGTTAGATTTTGATGTCTTTTTGCTTCTTTTGTTAATTTGAGCTCATTTAATCCTGAAAATATAAAAGGAAGACAAAAGCACACTTTTTCCAACATTAGTACTAAAAAAGGGTTAGTTTCATGCCACAATTGATATAATTTATATGTTGCATTTTGCACACATCAAATACCCCCACACTTGAATCTTTGCTTGTCCTCAAGCAAAACTCTTTAATAAGTGGCTATTACACTCCCAAATGGAATGGGTAGAGAAGAAGGTTTTTAGGCTTGTCATAGAGTGTCGGGATGTCCAATATTCTTTTAGTTTTATTTTTATTTATTTTCAATCCTATTCGTCATGATTTATTTAAAACTTTTCATAAGATAAATTACTTATTAGGGCATAACATACCTTTTTTAAAATTCTATTTATATACAAGTTCACATACCTCACGGGGATCACTCAACACTCGGCCGAAAATGTATTTTTGTGGATCACTCGAGAGCGGCGTGGAACTTACTCCTACCATAGGCCTGCCAAGCAATCAATCATCCGCCTTTTTAACTTATATACCTTTGTAAATATCAAGAGGACTTTATGGGTGAAGGGTTAAGCTTGGGTTAAAGGTAGGTAGTTGGGTTAGTGGTTAGTAGAAAAAGGGCGAAAAGCGTAACAAGCGTCGGTTTTCGTAAGACTTTCTATTTTTCCATTTTTATTTTTATGAAGCTATTTTTTCAAACAAAGTCATTTTTGATAAACTTGTTTGTTTATTTGCTTTTGCTTCATAATCAACTTCTTTTTTTTTTTACGAAAGTCATATGAGAAACCGAGCTAGTTACTAAAACAAAGGGTTAAAAATGAAAAAGGTTTTGGTGGGTAAAAAGGGTGTTTGGTTGGGTTATGAAATGAAAAGGTTTAGGCTCAAAGGGGTTAACTAGGGGGATTTTGGGTAGGTGGTAAAAAAAAGAAAAATAATGGTGTAGAAATAAAAAAAAAAGGTTAGTCCTAATGCCTCCATCATTTACTTACTTGGGTTTAAGTTGGTAAGGACCGGGAATGTATCATCATGGCAAGTTCTAGAGTCGTAAGAACCAAGCGGCTATTCACACAAGAAACGAAAAATGAGCATTTAGTCTAATGATATGTAATTGTATGCTCAATAAAGGCTCAAAACTCACTTTTGTGGGAATGGGTTTTTATGTGATCAAGTATATATAATCAAATTTTAACTAAGTTTGTCATGCCTTTTTTATAATTTTCTTATGTTGGTTCTTTTTATCACGACGCTATCGGTTGTAAATTCGTAAAAATATAACCTTTTTAGAATTTTGAAATTCCCAAGTTAAACCTAGACAAGTAAAAAAATGAAAATTTTTGAAAAAATTTGGGGTGATTAGCGGTTCCAATAGAGTTTTGTGTAAGGCTTGTATTTAGGACTTGCAAGATTCAAGGTTTTAGCATCCCCCCACACTTAAATTACACATTGTCCTCAATGTGTCCCAAAAATAAGTTTTTAGGTTGATTGAATGTGTAAAAAGCAAAAATTTTGTGTTACTGGGCGCTGAACACGGCCCCGTGTTGTCCGGGCACGGCCCCGTGTTCAAGTGCCAGTAACAAAATTAAATCAAGAGAAACAGAAGCCTAGACACGGGGGCGTGTTGAGTGAACACGGCCCGTGTCCAGTTACCTGAACTGGGTCTTTTTCTGCAGACTGTGCAGCACGGGGCCGTGTTGGGCGGACACGGCCCGTGTTGAACTTACTGTAAACAAAGAATTTTGTCGGACGGTCCTGTTTTCCTGCATGGGGTGCTGGTTCAAGTTTCCCTTGTATCCTCTGCCATCTCAAGTGTGTTTTATTCATTTCAACACCACCCAAACACCAAATTAACTAAAAACCATCATTCATTGAGTCGTAGAGAGTTACATACTAATCCTAATATTAAATAAAACAGAAAATAAAAGTTAAAAGTCCTAATATTAAAGAGGTCAAGTGATCCGTAAAATTTTCCTAAGGAGCCCTACTTCTTCAATAAGAACCAAAATTCCGGAAATAGATTTCCGGTCTAAAAGCCTTGTAGAACTCCAAGCCGAACGGTGTCCCTTAGATGTTACTAGAGCCATTCTTCTATCTCCCTCGGGAGAAGAGAGGCGGCTTCATGTTCCTCGACATCTTGTGGAGGAGGAGCGACACCAATCGGAACCCCTTGTAGTATGTCTCGAGGAGGCTCCTGATGTAGGGCGTACCATTCGGCCGGAATGATGACTTCCGGCACCACATTCCATGCCCTTTGGGTGATAATCGGTACCAAAGGAGGAGAGGCGAGAATGTTCAACCTTTGGTGCAAAAGGTTGACCTCCCGGAGACATCCTTCTAGTCCCACCGTCAAATGATTAATGCGGTCGACCAATGCCTCTTCCACACTTGTTACTTCATCAAGGGCTTCTCTTAAGGCGTAAACATAGTTTACAAGAGAATCCTCAACCGTTGATGATCTTCTCCCCTGCCGGTTGTTTCTGGAATGCGACGAAGAGTTTCCGCTTGTTCTGCTTGCCATTCTGAGAAAACATACCGAAAAGAGTTCAATTTTATGGATCCAGTACTTCGGACACGGCCCCGTGTTCAGCGAACACGACCCCGTGTTCAAATATCTGCAGGATTTATGAACAAGGAATCTTGGGGTTTCAAATTGTTTTTATGATTTTTGAAGCATTTTTGAACTTAAACAACTTAAAACATTGTTATAGAACTTATTTTTAACAAGATTCCATGAACAAAAATCTAACAAACATCTCAATAAGGCTTGAAATTATGGAAGGTTCAAGCTTTAATGGAAGTATGAGGAAAATTGAAGAAGATGATAGTGGATAAAAGAGGAAAGGACAAGAAGATAGTTGAGAAACTTCTTTTAGAAAATACCTAGGATGGTATGTGAGAATATTCCTCAAATCTCTGTCCCTGGAATGGTTCAAATGTGCAGGATTCTTGGCTGCATTTATAGAAAACGACAGTACGTTGCGCACGACCCCGTGTCGGCAGGACACGGCCCCGTGTGCAGATGGAATCCTGACACATTTTTGTCCGCATTCTGACAAAATCAGAAGGGAATCTTTGGGTGGACAAGGGGGCGTGCTGACCTGGACACGGCCCCGTGTCTAGAAGCTGTCTTAAGGAATTCGTCTATTTTCAAGGAACTTTCCCGGATCGGGCGGTTCCTTACTGGATGGAACAACCCCAAAGTGCCTAAGATACCTTAATTGCTCTAGATTGAGACGAGAGCGCAAGAGGTTGTCGGTGAGGGTGATTCCTATGCTATATGTAGGTGGACAAGTCCAACCCTTTTCCGGGCTCTCGTTAAAGAAGGTGTATGTCGAATCGCTCAGGTCTATGTATGCATCAAACGAAGTTGATGGGGAGTCCTTCACGGCACAATCGACACAGGGACGACTATCGCTCAAGTCCTCGCTAGAGTTAGAAGTATCGTCGGAAACAACGAAGTTGTTTGAATGCGGTTCCAACCCTTCTTCTTGGCTATTGTCTTGGAAAAGATCATTGAAATCTTTCCTAAGTTCTTTTAACCAATCAATAATTAGATCTTCTAGTTGAAATAATTCATCGAGAAGCATTTCTCCTAGAAAATCTGGTTGGGAGCATTCGAGGGAGAGATAGAGATTATTTTTACTTTCGCCCCTCTTAAGGATACTAGGAAACGATGGGTCTATATAGTGGGGTTTATAATTTAGAAAATAACATTCTAATTCCTTATGGTTACCGCCACATAATTGACACCACATAGTACCATAAGAGTGCCGAAAGTAAAAAGTATCAGTATCACTCATATTTGTGTCAGAAATTACCAACCGTCGGGATCTTACGGTTCTGTTTTCAGTAACTGAAACTTGGGCACGGGGGCGTGTTGAGTGGGCACGGCCCCGTGTTCAGCTACTGTCTGACTTAAAACAGGATTGCCAGTTCAAATGATTGGGCACGGGGCGTGTTCAGCGGGCACGGCCCGTGCTGACTTATGCAGAAGCTGAAAAATTAAAAAAAAAAATCCTAAAAAAATTGAAAAATACGAAAAAAAAAATTAGGCCGTTGATTCCTAACTTTCTTAAAATCCTCGTGTCCCCGGCAACGGCGCCAAAAACTTGATGCATGTGAAGTGTTATATATATTAGGTGTATATTTTAAGCCCCTTTAACACTTTTTAGTCAAGTTTTAAATTTACAAAACACGATATTTACTAACACTAAACACACATACGGGCAAGTGCACCCATCGTGAGCGTAGTATAGTGTTGGCAAGATACCGAGGTCGTCCAAGGACACAAGAGCTTTTAGTACCGGTTTATCCTCAACGTCTAATCAAATTAAAAAGTTTAGAAAAATGTTTTAAGCTAAGAAAAGTAAAAACTAACTAAAAATGCTGAAAATAAAAATAAAAGAAAAACAGATAGACAAGATGAATCACTTGGTTCCGACTCGTGTATAGTGTAACCTTTAATTATTTCCGCACTTTTGCACTTATTTAAGAGATTATCTTAGTTATTGTAGTAGGCCCCTCTTTTGAAGGTGACGTTACCCTCAACCCAGTAGTTTGAGTCAGCAAGGATACAATCCTAAAGGGTCGGATTATTGAAAGATAATTAATTAAGTTATTAATGCAAATTATGGTAGGCCCCTCTTTTGGAGGTGACGTTACCCTCGACTAAGTAGTCCGAGTCAGCGGGGATACAGTCCTAAATAGCCGGGTTATAGTATTAATAGTAGTTAACTTATGAGGGGGTCAAAGAGTTTGGACCCCCGCCATCCAATACCGTTAAGTATTGAAGGAGGTCCTACTAAATTTGACCCAGGTCCATTGCAGGACCTCTAAACGCTGAACAATGGCAAGACTCTTACCAAACCGTTCCCTTAACCCCCGACAAGGTAGCCAACATACCTCCATATAGACCGTGGAGATATGAATGGTGAAAATCTTTTATTTTATATAGATAGTAAAATAATGTCAAGACACCACGGACAAACGATAAGGAAGAATCACCTTCAACATAAGAAACTAGTTATTAAAGTCATTAATACAAAACCAAGTAAAAAGTGCGAAAAGATTAGAAATAAAAAGTATTACACTAGACACTTGTCTTCACCAAGTGATGTAAGAGACTTAGGCAAACATGGCCTTGATTGTCAAGAACTCTTACGATCAATCTTGGATCCCGAGATGACTTACACACTCTATGATGGACAATGGATGATGGTGGTGGATGATGGTGTTATGGTGGTGGTGGGTGGTGGGTGAAGTGTGAGAGAGGTGGTGTGCCAAGGGATGGTTTGAGCTTGAGCCAAGCACTCCTATTTATAGGCTGAACTGAAGCTCGGGCACGACCCCGTGTCCAGTGGGCACGGCCCCGTGTCCACATCCTTCTCTTTCTTCATTTAATGCAGCTTGTCTTATTAGTTGACCACGCCCCCGTGTCCGCTGAGCACGACCCCGTGTGCGGAAGAATCTTTGTACTATGAAGATTTGCCTGGATTGTATGAATCTTATAGTTGACCACGGCCCCATGTCCGCTGAGCACGGCCCCGTGGTGGGCAATAGAAGCTTCTACCACTTTGTCTTTTCTGCTGACACTTGGGCACGCCCCCGTGCTGGCTGAGCACGGGGCGTGTTCGGTCTTCTGACCTCTTGTTTTGCTTGGGAAGGTGTTGTCGTGGGGTCGGGCATGTAACATCTTGTTCCTTTTCTTGTATTTATGTTAGATTTTAATGTCTTTTTGCTTCTTTTGTTAATTTGAGCTCATTTAATCCTGAAAATACAAAAAGGAAGACAAAAGCACACTTTTTCCAACATTAGTACTAAAAAAGGGTTAGTTTTATGTCACAATTGATGTAATTTATATGTTGCATTTTGCACACATCAGCTATACTTTATGATCATGATTTATACGTGAACTATGTGAATATAAACTGATTGTGAATACGTGCATACCATATGCTTTGACTGATTAATTGGAATCAAGTAATTAATTATCCGAGCAAACCGAGGTGAGTTCACACTCCTTTCAAGGCATGGGATCCCCAAGGGTTGGGAATGGGTTAAAGAACTAAAACAGAAACTACATATTCTCCTTGGGTAGGATATGTACGGCCATCCTCCATGGGTAGGATGCCAAGATTTAAACCTCGTGTATTCTCCTTGGGTAGGATACGTACGTTCGTCCTCCCTGGGTAGGACAACAAGATTAAACATATTGGACCAAAACTCGATCATAAGTCCCTCATTTTTATATCGACTTAATCGCCGAGGCCGATGGCGAGCGGGTCATTAGTTAATAGCGCTATTAGGTTTAACAAACCTCACACCGTGCCGGTAGGACCGGCTTGTACTAATGGACTAAGGCAAAGGGTCAATGATGATAGACATTGTCACACCCCCAAAATCCACCTGCGGAGCACAACCGCTTGGAGGCGTGACTGACCAGGATCCAACCACCAATCATATTGAACAAGCATGTAAGTAATTATAATAGTTCAACCAATACAATTGGTGTCCACATAAAACATAGTCAAGTTGCAAGCGGAAGCATAAGTCTTAAAAACAAAGCATAAGTTTAATTGTTTCAAAGTTTAACATGGCACACAGTCGTCCATGTCCCACAACGATCCTCCTCCATGCAAGCTCCAGCTTAAGAACCTAAGGACCTGCAAAGCATGTAGTAACGAGTCAACAACAAGTTGAGTGAGTTCACGGTTGGGTGTTCGTTTTAAGTTGTTTCGAAAACAGTTTCCTTTAGCTGGCATCCTGCCGTGGGGGTTACCCCATAGTTAAAAACGTGACTTGTTTATTCCCGGTTACTCTGGCAATCCTGCCGTGGGGGCTACCCCGTGTTAGTTATCTGGCATTTCGGCCGTGGGGGCTACCCCATGTATATACTAGACTCGTTACCATATCGACTGCTGACTGTAGTCATGTTTATGTGCCCTGAACGGTCAATGTCTATCATCATTGACGTGGCAGTAGTCCATTTGTTCACGCCCGTCCTCTGCGGCACGGTGTGAGGTTTGTCAAACCTAAATAGCGCTATCTAACTAATGACCCGCTCGCCATTGGCCTCGGCGATTAAGTCGATACAAAGATGAGGGACTTCGTGATAGAGTTTTGGTCTAGTACGAGTTATCTGTCCGTGAGGACGAGGAATTACATTCCTGAACCTTTGCTGTCCTACCCAAGGAGGACGAGGAACCCAGTTCCTTAACCCCATTCCCAACCCAGGGAATCCCATGCTTTGTAGAGGGTGTGAACTCACCTTGGTTTGCTCGGTAGATACACAGAAAAGTCAATCAAGCAATATTGTAGCTACTCACGTCCTATCATAGTTGTATCATACAATCAGGTTCGTATCCAAGTAGTGCACGTATGTTTCTAGCATAATGTATTCAAGTACCGTTCATGGCATACACGTTTGATCATAGCAGTTCAACAATATTCACGTTCAACAGTAACATATAAGGTCTGTGCATTAGGCCCAAGAGTCCGGCCCAATCTCTTAAGTCCGAAATGAGGTGCAAGCCCAAACAGCGTGTATCTGGGTATAGTCTCGAGTCGCAACTAGGCGCTTGCGACTCGCAACCTGAGTCGCAATCATGGTTTCGGTTCGTGTTGGTTTGGTTACGAGTCGCAACTGGACTCGCAACCGTGGTTTCGAGTCACAAGGTTGGTGTGCTGATCATGTGTGGTTTCGAGTCGCAACTAGGTGTTTGCGACTCGCAACTGATGTCGCAACCGGGGATTTCGACTCATTAAGCAGTGGTTTCGAGTCGCAACTGATGGTTTCGGTTGGACAACTGCTGATCCGGAACAGTGTACTATCCAATGAGAATTTGATTTCAGAAAATGGTTTGTACTACCCACTTAAACATGTTTGTTTGTCTAGTAATTTACTAATTTGGATCAAACATATCAGATTTCAAATATTCAAGCATGCTCATATGATATTCAAGTTGTTCTTCACACATTCATCATGTTCATCAATATCCAAGTAGTTCATCATATCATAACTTGAAACAACAATCCGAAATATTCAAACAACTAATCCGATTACCACATAAGTGCAGCCATTTAACAAGCATTTTGATTTGTAACCTAAGAGCATGCAATCCGATTTCATAACATGAATAAGAATCGAGCATTCCAACAACAAATCCGAATAATATGAGCATTATACACACCGATTTCATGAACACCAACCATTTATGGTTTAAATCACATTAAATCACAAACATCATTAACTCATCATGCAATCAATCCGGAATCTAAGTATGATAGTTTATTAACATCATCATGTATAAATCTAACAAACCAACATATTACCAAGTCACACAAGATATATCATCATTAACAAAATATCACATCATCATCATCAACAACAACCGAAATCTAAACACACAATGGGAATCACTAACCGGTTAGAGGAATAGTGGTGAAGGATGGAGCTTTGTTTGGTGTGAACAAGCAAAATCCGAGAACCCTTTTGTGGTCGGTTGGTTGGATCCGAGAAGAAGGAGGAGAGTGTGATGCTTGGTGTCTAGGGTTTTAGTGAGAGTGGAGAGTATGTGTGTAGAGGAGAGTATGAGTGTTGTTGCCCAAAAATGACAAGTATGGCTAACATGAGGATTATATACTAGTCCTAAGTAGTGCACCCTAATGGACTCGGATGAGGTGCACGGCCCAACCGGCCCATATGTCACACTAGTTCACTCGAGACCACATGGTCTCGAGTCGGGTTCATGGCTTTCGGCTCATATACATACTCGAATACATACACACAAGCATACATGTAACATAACACAAAATCATATAAAGGTTCACTTATCATTCATTAAATCATCAAATTAGTTAGTCATTTAGTGTTCAACGTACAACGAAAGGTTCTAAATTTCGAGTTGTCACATCATCCCCAAGTTGAAAGAAATTTCGTCCCGAAATTTGGTAGGCACTCACTGAGGAAGCTAGTTAAGTTGTATGGTTTTCCTGGTTTTCCTGGGGTGTCACATCCACCCCCCGTTGATCTGGAATTTCGTCCCGAAATTCCGTAGCTTCAGCCTCAGTAGTGGGTGTACTGTTTGCGAACAGTTGGGGATACTTTTGTTTCATCTGATCTTCGCGCTCCCAGGTGAACTCTGGGCCGCGACGTGAGTTCCAACGAACTCGAACGAGAGGTATTCTAGTACTCTTGAGGACCTTAACATCCCGGTCCGTGATCTCGACTGGTTCCTCGACGAATCGTAACTGCTCGTCGATCGTGAGTTCCTTCAAAGGAACTACGTGGGTCTCATCTGACGGACACTTCTTCAGATTCGACACATGAAAAACGTTGTGAACTGCACCGAGTTCTGCTGGTAAGTTTAGTCTGTAGGCCACCCTGCCTATTTTCTCAATGACCTCGAAAGGTCCAACGTATCGTGGGTTGAGTTTACCGCGTTTACCAAAACGAACCACACCCCTCCAGGGTGAAACTTTGAGTAGTACCCGCTCCCCAACCTGGAGCTCAAGTGGTTTCCTGCCCATGTCGGCGTAAACTTTCTGACGTTCGCGAGCGGCCGTCATGCGTTTTCGTATCTGAGCGATTTGCTCGGTTGCATCTACCACATATTCTGGACCAGTGATCTGACTATCTCCCACCTCTGCCCAGCAGAGAGGAGACCGGCATTTACGTCCGTACAATGCCTCAAACGGAGCAGCTCCAATGCTGGTGTGGTAGCTGTTATTGTACGAGAATTCCACAAGTGGTAGATGCCTTTCCCAGCGGTTGCCAAAGTCGATTACACATGCACGAAGCATGTCTTCTAAGGTTTGAATAGTGCGCTCGGACTGCCCGTCCGTCTGAGAATGGTACGCTGTGCTCATGTCTAGTCGTGAGCCGAAGGATTTGTGCATTGCTTGCCACAGCTCTGAAGTAAATCGCGCATCTCGATCCGAGATAATAGAGGTGGGCACCCCGTGCCTCGAAACAATTTCTTTGATGTATATTTCTGCAAGAGTGGAGAATTTATCCGTCTCCTTGATAGCCAAGAAGTGTGCAGATTTTGTGAGTCGATCCACGATCACCCAAATAGTATCGTTTCCGCGCTGGGATCTAGGTAGGCCAGTAACAAAATCCATGGAAATTTGCTCCCATTTCCATTGAGGTATCTCTGGTTGTTGGAGTAGGCCTGATGGTTTCTGGTATTCCGACTTGACTCTCGCACAAGTCAAACACTTGCTGACGTAGGTTGCTATGTGGGCCTTCATGCTAGGCCACCAGTACGTAGTTTTAATGTCGTGGTACATTTTATCCGAACCAGGATGTACCGAGTAGCGAGACTTGTGTGCTTCGTCCATCACAAGCTCTCGTAGGTTGCCATAGAGTGGGACCCAAATGCGTCCTGTCACGTAGTAAGCACCGTCTTCCTTCTGCTCTAAGCGTTGCCTTGATCCGCGTAGGGCTTCAGCCCTGACGTTTTCTGGTTTCAGTGCTTCTATCTGAGCAGCTCGTATTTGGGAAGGGAGACTAGAGTGGATCGTGAGTTGTAGAGCTCGTACGCGTTTAGGCGCAGTGTCCTTCCGACTGAGGGCGTCAGCCACCACATTGGCCTTGCCCGGGTGATACCTGATTGAGCACTCGTAGTCGTTCAGCAGCTCGACCCATCGTCGTTGCCGCATATTCAGTTCCTTCTGCTTGAAGATATGCTCGAGGCTCCTGTGGTCGGTGTAGATCGCGCACTTGGTACCGTACAGGTAATGCCGCCATAACTTAAGTGCAAAAACAACAGCTCCCAGCTCTAAATCGTGCGTAGTGTAGTTCTTTTCATGAACCTTGAGTTGGCGTGAGGCGTAGGCTATAACTTTGTCTCGTTGCATCAACACGCAACCAAGACCCTGAATTGATGCGTCGCAGTAAACCACAAAGTCGTCTGTGCCTTCTGGCAAGGAAAGGATAGGTGCGCTACAAAGTCTATCCTTTAGGTGTTGAAATGCCAACTCCTGTGCGTTTCCCCAGCGATAAACAACGCCCTTCTGCGTTAGTGAGGTGAGAGGCTGTGCAATCTTGGAAAAATCCTTTATGAATCTCCGGTAGTATCCCGCCAAACCCAAGAATTGGCGAATTTCCTTTGGTGTACGAGGTGCAGGCCAGTTCTTAATCGAGTCTATCTTGGATGGATCAACATGAATCCCATCCTTGTTTACCACGTGGCCTAGGAAATGGACTTCTCGAAGCCAGAAGTCGCATTTCGAGAACTTTGCATAAAGCTGTTCTGTTCGAAGGAGTTCCAGAATAAGTCGCAGATGCTGCTCGTGTTCCTCCTGACTCTTGGAATAGATCAGGATGTCGTCGATGAAGACTATAACGAACTTGTCCAGGTAAGGTTTGCACACTCGGTTCATCAAGTCCATGAAAACCGCAGGTGCGTTTGTCATCCCAAAAGGCATGACCAAAAACTCATAGTGCCCGTATCGAGTTCTGAAAGCTGTTTTGGAGACGTCCTCTTCCCGGACTCTCAGCTGGTGATAACCCGATCTCAAATCGATCTTCGAATAGTAGCTCGACCCCTGCAACTGGTCGAACAAGTCGTCGATACGCGGTAGAGGATAACGATTCTTCACCGTCACCTTGTTGAGTTCTCGGTAGTCGATGCACATTCTGAAAGTACCGTCTTTCTTCTTCACAAATAGCACTG
The DNA here is from genome assembly GCA_030545235.1 of Helianthus tuberosus. Lineage (NCBI taxonomy): Eukaryota > Viridiplantae > Streptophyta > Magnoliopsida > Asterales > Asteraceae > Helianthus > Helianthus tuberosus. The sequence continues at coordinate 29,949 of JARYGA010039855.1, forward strand.
GAGCTCCCCAGGGCGATGAGCTAGGACGAATAAAACCCTTATCCAAGAGTTCTTGTAGTTGCGTGGAGAGTTCCTTCAACTCTGATGGGGCTAAACGATAAGGTGCACGGGCTATAGGCGCAGCTCCAGGAGCTAGTTCGATCTGAAACTCGACTTGACGATGAGGCGGAAGACCAGGTAATTCCTCAGGAAATACCTCTGGATAATCGCGTACAACTGGAAAATCTTCTATCTTCTTTTCTTTTTCTGAGGTGTCAGTAACGAGAGCCAAAATGGCAGTGTGGCCCTTTCGCAAGCACTTTTGGGCCTTAAGGAGAGAAATGACGTTCTCAACAGCACTCCTCTTGTCGCCATGAATCATGAGAGGTTCACCACCGGGACCTGGAATACGGACAACCTTCTCGTTGCAAAGAATCTCTGCTCGGTGTTGGGATAACCAGTCCATCCCAATGACAACGTCGAAACTACCCAAAACAATAGGAATGAGGTCGATAGAGAAGGTCTGGTCAGCGAGAATAAGTTTACAACCCTTGACTATGTGTGTGGCTTCTAAACTCTTACCATTTGCTAGCTCTACGGTGTGCTTGTTGTTCAAGGGTGTTGGAATACGCTTAAGCATTCGACTAACTTCTAGTGACATGTAGCTAGTATCGGCACCCGAATCAAATAAAACTGAAACATAAAAGTCGTCGAGAAGGAACTTACCCGCCACAACATTGGGGTCATTCCTTGCTTCACCTTGGCCGATCACAAACACCCGCCCCCTGGCGCCATTGTTGTTGTTGTTCCCATTGTTACCATTTCCCTGATTGTTGTTATTGTTGTTGTTGTTGTTGTTCTGGCCCCTGTTCAGTTGGGGACAGTCTCTCTTGAAGTGGCCTTCAGCTCCACACTGAAAGCACCCTTTGTTATCACCTTGCTGCTGCTGTTGGCGCTGGTTCTGTTGAGCTTGCTGACGATTCTGATTGGCGGGGTATAAGCTCCTGCAATCCTTTGCAGCGTGACCAGGCTTGTTGCACCGATGACAGTTGCCCCTGGTGCATGGCCCGCTGTGGTGCAGGCTGCAGCGATTGCATTTGGGATGATTTCCTTTGTATCCACCACCAGACGATTGCTGATTAGGGCTCTTGTAGTCCTCAGTCTTTCTCTGTTGAGACTGGGACTGAACAGAAGTCGAACCTTTACTTGAAGTTCCATCCCATTTCCGTTTGTTGTCACTTGAGGTACCAGAAGTAGTTGCAGCCCCTATGCGTTTTGGTAACTTGTTCTGCTCCACCGCCTGATCCGTGAGACGGTGAGCCAACTGGACAGTTTGCTGGTAGGTGGCGAGGTTCGCTGAAGTCACATGACTTTGGATTTCTGGCACTAAGCCCTGAAGAAATAGTCCGATGCGTTTGATGGGAGGATCCACCATAGTAGGGCACAGAATTGCCAGTTCGTTCGACCTTTTCACATAAGCTTCAATTTCGGACCCCGTCATCTTGAGGTTGAAGAATTCCACTTCCAGTTTGTGAATTTCATCACGACTGCAGTATTCCTCTTTGATCATCTCCTTAAAAGTTTCCCATGGGGTGGCGTTGGCAGCAACCAACCCCAGCATCTGAACTTGAGCGTTCCACCATGTGAGGGCTAAACCCTCGAGAGTACCAGTAGCATACTTCACCCTGCGCGCCTCAGGGCATTCACACATTTCGAACACAGATTCTAGCTTCTCAAACCAGTGTAGGAGACCTACTGCTCCTTCAGTGCCGCTAAAAGTAGTTGGTCGGCAGTCCATGAAAGTCTTAAAAGTGCACACGGGTGGCTGCACATGTTGACCTATCGTAGGTGAAAGAAAAGGCAGAGTTTAACACAAAGGTTGGTTCACGAGAGTAGGATCCTAAAGACCCTAGAATGAGTTCGGACTGCAGGATATACCTCCTGCGTGTGCAGCTGCAAGTGCTGCGGCAACTCGTTCGTTGATCAGAGCCGTCAACTGGGCTTGTGTCAGGTTAACGCGTCCAGACATGATCTTCATATCAAGAAGAACGTGAGTGAGAGGGGTTTCGCGAAAGTACAATGATAGGATAGAGTAAGCACGCACGTGTTCAAGCAACAGTAGTTACACTAACCAAGTATACCATAAGCAATGTACTATGTAACTAGCAAGTAGGCAATATATACACAGATCATATCACCTAGAATGTCGAGCCTTGCATCTGGAGTGAAGCATCGTTGTGGACCGTTGAGCACTGTACAGGTTATAGTCTGGTTTTAACAAAAACGTTTTTCCCTTTATTAAAACCAAGTTCTCTATAACCAATGGCTCTGATACCAATCTGTCACACCCCCAAAATCCACCTGCGGAGCACAACCGCTTAGAGGCGTGACTGACCAGGATCCAGCCACCAATCATATTGAACAAGCATGTAAGTAATTATAATAGTTCAACCAATACAATTGGTGTCCACATAAAACATAGTCAAGTTGCAAGCGGAAGCATAAGTCTTAAAAACAAAGCATAAGTTTAATTGTTTCAAAGTTTAACATGGCACACAGTCGTCCATGTCCCACAACGATCCTCCTCCATGCAAGCTCCAGCTTAAGAACCTAAGGACCTGCAAAGCATGTAGTAACGAGTCAACAACAAGTTGAGTGAGTTCACGGTTGGGTGTTCGTTTTAAGTTGTTTCGAAAACAGTTTCCTTTAGCTGGCATCCTGCCGTGGGGGTTACCCCATAGTTAAAAACGTGACTTGTTTATTCCCGGTTACTCTGGCAATCCTGCCGTGGGGGCTACCCCGTGTTAGTTATCTGGCATTTCGGCCGTGGGGGCTACCCCATGTATATACTAGACTCGTTACCATATCGACTGCTGACTGTAGTCATGTTTATGTGCCCTGAACGGTCAATGTCTATCATCATTGACGTGCCAGTAGTCCATTAGTTCACGCCCGTCCTCTGCGGCACGGTGTGAGGTTTGTCAAACCTAAATAGCGCTATCTAACTAATGACCCGCTCGCCATTGGCCTCGGCGATTAAGTCGATACAAAGATGAGGGACTTCGTGATAGAGTTTTGGTCTAGTACGAGTTATCTGTCCGTGAGGACGAGGAATTACATTCCTGAACCTTTGCTGTCCTACCCAAGGAGGACGAGGAACCCAGTTCCTTAACCCCATTCCCAACCCAGGGAATCCCATGCTTTGTAGAGGGTGTGAACTCACCTTGGTTTGCTCGGTAGATACACAGAAAAGTCAATCAAGCAATATTGTAGCTACTCACGTCCTATCATAGTTGTATCATACAATCAGGTTCGTATCCAAGTAGTGCACGTATGTTTCTAGCATAATGTATTCAAGTACCGTTCATGGCATACACGTTTGATCATAGCAGTTCAACAATATTCACGTTCAACAGTAACATATAAGGTCTGTGCATTAGGCCCAAGAGTCCGGCCCAATCTCTTAAGTCCGAAATGAGGTGCAAGCCCAAACAGCGTGTATCTGGGTATAGTCTCGAGTCGCAACTAGGCGCTTGCGACTCGCAACCTGAGTCGCAATCATGGTTTCGGTTCGTGTTGGTTTGGTTACGAGTCGCAACTGGACTCGCAACCGTGGTTTCGAGTCACAAGGTTGGTGTGCTGATCATGTGTGGTTTCGAGTCGCAACTAGGTGTTTGCGACTCGCAACTGATGTCGCAACCGGGGATTTCGACTCATTAAGCAGTGGTTTCGAGTCGCAACTGATGGTTTCGGTTGGACAACTGCTGATCCGGAACAGTGTACTATCCAATGAGAATTTGATTTCAGAAAATGGTTTGTACTACCCACTTAAACATGTTTGTTTGTCTAGTAATTTACTAATTTGGATCAAACATATCAGATTTCAAATATTCAAGCATGCTCATATGATATTCAAGTTGTTCTTCACACATTCATCATGTTCATCAATATCCAAGTAGTTCATCATATCATAACTTGAAACAACAATCTGAAATATTCAAACAACTAATCCGATTACCACATAAGTGCAGCCATTTAACAAGCATTTTGATTTGTAACCTAAGAGCATGCAATCCGATTTCATAACATGAATAAGAATCGAGCATTCCAACAACAAATCCGAATAATATGAGCATTATACACACCGATTTCATGAACACCAACCATTTATGGTTTAAATCACATTAAATCACAAACATCATTAACTCATCATGCAATCAATCCGGAATCTAAGTATGATAGTTTATTAACATCATCATGTATAAATCTAACAAACCAACATATTACCAAGTCACACAAGATATATCATCATTAACAAAATATCACATCATCATCATCAACAACAACCGAAATCTAAACACACAATGGGAATCACTAACCGGTTAGAGGAATAGTGGTGAAGGATGGAGCTTTGTTTGGTGTGAACAAGCAAAATCCGAGAACCCTTTTGTGGTCGGTTGGTTGGATCCGAGAAGAAGGAGGAGAGTGTGATGCTTGGTGTCTAGGGTTTTAGTGAGAGTGGAGAGTATGTGTGTAGAGGAGAGTATGAGTGTTGTTGCCCAAAAATGACAAGTATGGCTAACATGAGGATTATATACTAGTCCTAAGTAGTGCACCCTAATGGACTCGGATGAGGTGCACGGCCCAACCGGCCCATATGTCACACTAGTTCACTCGAGACCACATGGTCTCGAGTCGGGTTCATGGCTTTCGGCTCATATACATACTCGAATACATACACACAAGCATACATGTAACATAACACAAAATCATATAAAGGTTCACTTATCATTCATTAAATCATCAAATTAGTTAGTCATTTAGTGTTCAACGTACAACGAAAGGTTCTAAATTTTGAGTTGTCACATCATCCCCAAGTTGAAAGAAATTTCGTCCCGAAATTTGGTAGGCACTCACTGAGGAAGCTAGTTAAGTTGTATGGTTTTCCTGGTTTTCCTGGGGTGTCACATCCACCCCCCGTTGATCTGGAATTTCGTCCCGAAATTCCGTAGCTTCAGCCTCAGTAGTGGGTGTACTGTTTGCGAACAGTTGGGGATACTTTTGTTTCATCTGATCTTCGCGCTCCCAGGTGAACTCTGGGCCGCGACGTGAGTTCCAACGAACTCGAACGAGAGGTATTCTAGTACTCTTGAGGACCTTAACATCCCGGTCCGTGATCTCGACTGGTTCCTCGACGAATCGTAACTGCTCGTCGATCGTGAGTTCCTTCAAAGGAACTACGTGGGTCTCATCTGACGGACACTTCTTCAGATTCGACACATGAAAAACGTTGTGAACTGCACCGAGTTCTGCTGGTAAGTTTAGTCTGTAGGCCACCCTGCCTATTTTCTCAATGACCTCGAAAGGTCCAACGTATCGTGGGTTGAGTTTACCGCGTTTACCAAAATGAACCACACCCCTCCAGGGTGAAACTTTGAGTAGTACCCGCTCCCCAACCTGGAGCTCAAGTGGTTTCCTGCCCATGTCGGCGTAAACTTTCTGACGTTCGCGAGCGGCCGTCATGCGTTTTCGTATCTGAGCGATTTGCTCGGTTGCATCTACCACATATTCTGGACCAGTGATCTGACTATCTCCCACCTCTGCCCAGCAGAGAGGAGACCGGCATTTACGTCCGTACAATGCCTCAAACGGAGCAGCTCCAATGCTGGTGTGGTAGCTCAATCTTACCAATTTGTTATTTCAAGTTTCCGTTTGACAATGGTGGAAATTGATCTGACAAACGGAGCAGCTCCAATGCTGGTGTGGTAACATCAAAATCTTTCTTATCAGGAAAGAATTGATCTGAAATCTCAATCTTACCAATTTGTTATTTCAAGTTTCCGTTTGACAATGGTGGAAATTTTTCATCATCCATTTTCGGAACGAAATTCTCATCATTTAGCACAACATGTGGCTCCTCTGACTTTGACGAATCAGATTCATTGCCAGATTTAACATCTGATTTCTTAACAACCCACGTTTGATTGTTAAGATTCCCTCTTCTTTTGTAAAAATGTTTTGAACTTTCACCAACTTCGAGAGTCAAAATTTTGAACTCTTTAAATTTTTCTGTTGGTTATTCCTTTTTATCAACACATTTTTCTTTCAATTTAGAGTTAGAAGAAACTCCCTGTTTTGTGTTGGTGAGCTTTGAGCAATTCCAAGCAATATGTCCAACCTCTTGGCATTTGTAACAGGTTCTACTTTCAACCCTCGGTTCAGATTCCTTCAACATATTCTTTTGCTTTTCAGCGAGAAACTCCTAGTTTGACTGTTTCCAGAAAGGTTTGTCCTTTTCCTCTTCTGAACTTGCTCCTGGAACAAATTTAGTTTTTGGTTTATAAATTTTCTCATTTTTATGATTTTCAGGTGGAATAAAACCTAAACCTTTCTTTTTGAAATTACTATTATGGTTTTGTTTCCTTCGATAACCCGAACCAGAACTGTAACCCTTTTTCTTGTTCAATCTTTGTTGCACTCTTGAAGTGTATTTTTTAGGTTTTTCAGTAAGATTTACATCTTTTATTTCAGAAATATTAATTTCTGTTAATTTGAAAACCTTGTTAATCATTTCAGTTTTAACACCTCTTATTGGAAATTCTTCATCAGAATATAATTTGTCAGAATCATTCAAAGTATATGCTACTTTGAATGTTTCGTCAATCAAATTATTTTATGACATCAGAAAATCTTTATTGTAAACCCTTTTGACCGGTGAACTCGAACTTCTGTCTGATGAACTCGAATTTTCAGATTTAGACTCTGACTTTGACTCTTCATCTTTATCCAACACCTGATCGACCACTTTTTTAATTAACTCGGACTCATGATCAGTGTCATCAATATCATCTGGTAATCCATCGATAGACTCGGATTTCAGATTCAGATTGAGTGCTTCAGCCACCTTTTCAAAGTGTCAGGGGGTATAGACATCCCACATTGGATTTGGTACTCTGTTATACTTCAAACCAGTTTTCTTACCAGAATTTTCTTCTTCATCTGCAACCTTATGAGCTGCAACAGTTGGATAGATGCGATCAATAACATACTCCGAACTTTGATAACTTCGAAGTAAAGTATTCACTCTTTCTGTTTCGATCGTCATCGCAGCCAATTCTTGTTTCAGCCCAGCAATAATCTCGATATATTTGTTGATTGCAGTTTGCTTTTGAAGAACTGTTGCTTTCAGAAGATTCTTCATCTGAATATCCTCATCACTAGCTCCTTTGTACAAGTTCACTTTGCTGCTTAGGAGATCATATGACTCCTTTATGCTCCTCACATTGTGCAGCAAATTTTCTTTGAGCTTCTCCAATTCAGCATACGTTGTATCTTTCACGACACAATCTTTGCAAGGTACTAAACACTTTGCACAAGGTTTTTCAACCTCTACAATCTTTTCCACTTCAACAATTTTTTCAACTTCAACTATTTTTTAACTATTTTTTCCACCACATTTTCAATCACAATCGGTTCTTTCTCAACTTCTATCTTCACTTCACTCTCTTCAACCTCGATCTTCTCTGTCGGTTTTTCTTCAACTTTTGCCTTTTCTTCAGCAACCATTCTTGCTTCCATTTCTCTCTTCAGTCTAGCAGCCCTTTTCTCTTTCAAAATCTCAATTTTATCTGCAAAAAACAAATTAAAACTATAAGTATCCAATTGTTTTCTAGCTTTATTAATATACTCTTCCTCATCATCAGTGTCTGCATCACTTCCTGAAGATTTAAAAATCGGTTGTCTTCTAGGACTGTTCTTAGATTTGATTGTTCCTTCTTCCGAGGTTGAATCTTCAAAGAATCGAGCAACAAATGCTTTAGAAACTGAAGGTCTAGAAGGATCATAATCATCCCAAGTGAAATCTTTCGGAATCCTTTCATCTTCTTGATCTAACAGACCAAAACAAGCTTTACCCTTTGATTCTTCAATCGAAATAGTACGTGAATGTGAAGATTGTTGTTGATATGGTTGTGGAGCAACCTGATGATAAATTGCTTTTCTATGATAATCGTTGTTTCCGAAAGGATCTTGTCTTTCGGTTGCTTTTTTGTTTGTACACTCTCGTTTAAAATGCCCTTTTTCTCTGCAACGAAAACAAGTAACCTTTGATTTGTCAAAACCTAGCTGAGATGTAGCAGCTTCACGAAGATCATCTCTTCCAGTGATCTGTTTGAACTTTTCTTCTCTTCTCAAAACGCTAGCTAAACACCACTTGATGTCCATCAACTCAAGTTCTTCAAAATCAATCTGATCATAATCCTCTTTAGTGAGCATCAGATTGCCAATTCGTCCAGCAACCAAGCTTTCATACGACTCTAACACAGTAACAAGTGATGCCATGTGTTTCTTCGCAATATCTGGAGAGAAATTTTGACCATTTTGAATATTTAATGTAACATTGCATTGCAGAACTTGACCATTAAAGTTTGTTGAACTTTGTTGTTGAGAAATTTGGTTCAATACTTGAATAAGACGAAGAATATCCACTGCTCTGATTTGTATTGTTTGCATTTGTTCCGGAAGTACCATCAGCAATAAACGCAGTCTGAATCTTTGGACTCGGAGTGGTCTCAACTTTGCTTCCTCTATAGTATAAACTAACATCTTGTTGGACTTCTCATTGTAGCAGTTTTTCGAATTGATTGCTCATGTTCTTCCAATTTCTTGATAAACATACTCAAATTCATATCTTCAAATTGTCGGTTATGCTTTAAAATCAACAGATATGTTCCCCATTCATTCTGTGGTAACGCATCAGCTAGCTTATCAACCATTCATCATCTTCTTTCTTGATGTCCAATCTTTTCATTTCCATGACAAGATGACAATATCTCTCAATAATCATTCTTGTTGTTTCACCTTCAAGAGCTGTAAACATATCAAAAGATTTTTTTAGTAAAGCTCGTTTATTTTTTTTATCATATCAGCACTACCCTTAAACTTTTTAATCAACGCTTTCCAAATTGATCTAGCAGTTCCCTCATATTGAAGCAAAACGAAAATATCTTCTTTTACCGCTTATTGGAGAAAGCTAATCATCATTTTTTCACTTGTGTATTTTAATTTTTCATCCGGTAAAAATTAACTTAATTGTTTTTCATTTCCAAGTTCATCTTTCGGTAGAGTATAATCTTTCTCTAAAGAAACCCATGCATCAAACTTGTTTGCTTGTACCCAGTTTTCAAAAGGATCTTGCCATCCTTTAAAGTCCTCAATATACATAAGCTTTGGAGGCTTTTGGAAAGTTCCTATTTCATTCTCAATACCAACAGTTTCAGCAACGGTAACTGGAGCAGCCGGGGCAGTAGCAAACGCGTTGTAAAACTCGTTATCCATGTTTTGGTACGAAAATTCTCAAAAACTGATTGTTCAAACGAGCTGAGTTTTCAAACGTTCTGAGTTTAAACGATCTGGTAATCCTAATTGTCCTCGTGCGACTTGGACTAACTTTCAAATGATCTTATCAACTCGTGCGACTTGGACAAATTTTCAAACAACACGGAATCCTTTCACACGATCTGGTTACAATTCAAACGATTTGGTCAACTTCGTACGACCTGGACCACTTCGTACGAGCTGATAGTGTCTCAAACGATCTGATTTGGTGCGATCTGGGTCAAAACGTGCGACCTGGATCAACTTCAAACAAACTGAATCAACCTTCAAACGACCTGGACAAATCAAACCGTGCGACCTGGTAACCTTTTCAAGCGATCTGGTTCAGCTTTCGAACGAACTGAGATGTTTCACACGACCTGAATTCAGTTCGCACGACCTGGATCATAGATTCAAACGACCTGACTGAGTTTCACACGACCTGAATTCAGTTCTCGAACGATCTGGGGATTTTCAAACGGTTTCGGTCCTAAAGTTCATGATTTTATCAAGTTGTAGATTGAATTAGGTTCTGATTTGTTCACGGATTGATTAAAACAATATTTTACGTGTTATTTGTCAAAATCAGGTCATTTTAACCGTGAAAACTCGGTAAATTTGATGAAAATTGTAGAAGAATGAGTAGAAATCAGATTTTATCCGTGAAAATAAGCTGAAATGGTAAGAACTCTTCCTCCTGAGCTCTGATACCACTTGTAGGATCAGGGATTCGATCAAACGAGTCGTTCAGAAGAGTTCTCGATCAATATGAAAGGCGGAATCAGACGTATTGATGTTATATCAGCTAGATATGCACTTAGAATCACTTTAACTGTCGATTGTATTGATTTGATAGTGTTTACAGATAGTTCGACACTTCGGCAGCACTTCGTCTCCAGAATCAGAATGTTACAAATGAAGACCCAAGACCCTCTATTTATAGGAAATCTAGGTCGCATGAAACAATCCATACGAGCTGGCCCAGGTCGCACTACCTGGCCAGAAAGCATGAGAATGTCACTTCGTACGAGTTGACTGTTTCAAGCCTGTTTCCCATTTTTCTCGTACTACGTGTCCCGGTCTAT